>KL269215.1:0-10843 GCA_000699545.1 Podiceps cristatus | reverse complement strand
TAACGTCTGGACTCGATGATCTTAAGGGTCTTTTCCAACCTTGACAATTCTATGATTCTATGTAATTCTGAATGCATATGCGCAGTTGGGCTGTCAGCAAGGAATATATGTAGGCAAGTGGCTGAGGGAGCATGAATGAATGATTGAACAGAGGTAAACGCAACAAAAGCTGTGGGTGGAAAGAGAAGGCTTGAAATTGGCTCACCCACTGCTTTAATATGTTCTTTTCAATGATGTATACAAGCAAGAAGAGGATGGAGGGGTCTTTACTCCCCCAGCTGTTTAAATTCAATGTGGTTTTGTCTTGGGCATATTTTTGTTTCTACGCTCCCTTTAGGAACGGGGAAAATACCCTGGCTGCCACTGTTCTTAAAAAATGTGCTTGAATTTCCTGAATAAATAAGCTCAGCTCCTGCGGTGAGTGCAGGGAATCTTGTTTAACTTAACAATGCTCCATGGAAACCTGCTAGATAAGGAGAGCCTGGCTGTGTGAGGCTGACTATGGGATTTTCTGATACCCTAAAACCCAAAGAGTTTAGCAAATGGATTATGTCAGTGAAGCAAAACAGCGAGTGGATGTTTCATTAGTCTGTTCAATTTGATGATATCTGTGACCTGTTCATGGCGGGGGGGAAAGAATGTTTCCTACCATTGAACTGGTTTCTCTCTGGGCTATGTTGTGGTTTGCCTGTAGCTGTCTTGCAGAAATTTAAGGGAGAATAAAAAAGAACTCAGCCTCCGTGTGGCTGCAAAAGTGTTAGCTGGCGTGCCATGGGGAAAAGCATGTCTTTTATGGCCTTCTGGGTAGGCAACCAAGCAGAAGGGAGAAGCAAGAAGAGTGTGGGTGGGATGTTGGCTTTTCTTCGTCAAGGCATGCACCAAACTAAGATGGCAGGGAAGCGAGGGAGGAGGGGGTGGTCGGCTGAGCTGTTCATACGGATGCAGTAAGTGTTTGAGCAAGACACGGCAGGAGAGAAACAAACGTTATTGTGTGGCTTCCTCTGAGCTAGGGGACTTGCACGCATTCCCGTAGTGCGGAACCTGCTCTAGCCCTATCTAATTTCATTAGCCTTGATTTTCATTTCTGCTAATTTGGTATTCTGTGGAAAATGGTACAGTATCTCAAATGCCTTCTTCCTGTAAAAAAAAAAAAAAAGCTATCTTGTACTCTTGATTGTGGTTTGCTTTGTAGCATTGGAGTTATTAACCCGGTCAGTGAACTAAGAGAGTCTGCTCCCCATTGCAAAGCAGTTTCTACTCACCGTTGCCGGTACCACATTCTTAGGCATGTAATTCAATTCACGTGGCTTGTCAGAAGCACCACTGCGTTTTGTTCCAATATGTTTCTGAAAGTCAGGGGGGCTGCCTAAATTAGCTTGGAGAAGTGGAGCTTGCTGTAACTGTACAAAATTTGGTCAGACTTTGCTTTTACTTCAGTTGGACAGTGACCAGATATTCAGGTCAAATTTCTGCTTTTTCTTCAGTAGTGCCATAAACACTTTAAATTATGAGCTTTTACAATCTTAACTGTTAATTCTGGGTTATTTGGTGCAAGCCAGACATGTTGCATTGAAAGGTGAACTAAAGAGTAGTCACCTCGTGAAACTAAGAACCTCAGGGTGAGAATGACCTGGGTAACCGACCAACAGTACTGTGGTTGTGGACGTAACATTTGGAACAGTCAGATCTCACCTCTGAAGTATTAGCTGGTCTGTGCTGTGAATGGGAAGCTACATTTTTCTGGCCATTTAAACATCAGAAATTTGTCACTGTATTTCAGCCTTCATCCTGTTAACCCTGGTCCTAAGTGGGGACTAAGGACAACTCAGTCACTGCTCTGGATGGGCTGGAAAGGAAAGAGAGGAAATCCCAGCACAAGGGATGTTTAAACAGCAACTCTCACGCTGGGGTTAAGCCATCTTGTCTCATTTGGGAGGAGGAAGGGAGCTTCAGATCCACAAAATTATTTACTTACCTTGTTTTATAAAATAGTACTACACTAAGGCAAAACAGTCGGTGTTTTACAGCACTGGGCTGTAGGAAGTGTTACTTACTGTTTCAAAATAGCTGGTGCTTAGTGGGGTAGAAATGGCAGGACAAGAAGTGTAGCTTTCTCTAAGACTATTTTGGGAAGCCAACCCATGCTCTAGAGAGCTCATTTTGTTAAAATCCTGATCTCAATTTTGCAAACAGTATGTGTTTTTACTCTGAAATGCCTCCAGTGTGCAGTTTTGTTTATCTTGGGCGTGTTTGCAAGGCATACGGTTAGACACAAGTCTGACATCTAGTATGTAAAACTGGCAAAAGAAATAGGAACTCTATTCAGATCAACAGTCAGAAATAGGATACAAGATGTTGTTAATGACACATGCAAAACAAAAAACCACGCCTATAAAAACTGAGGTAACGCATACTGTGTGATGGCAAGTGAATTCAGTGTTCAAGCTCACTTAGCAGGAAATACTAACAAAAAGTATCCAGAAAAGAAATAGTCCTGCCTGAGAAGTTTTAGAATGGATCTTTTCTCCGAGGATCCTTTTATGGTGTGTTCCCATCTTGTAAACTTCTACTGTAGGTGAGCAGGAGACGAGAAATGACGCGCCAGTGCTCCGCTTTGCAGCTGGGCAGCTGCTGGTGTTGGGCTGCCTAGTTAACGGCGGGTGGGGGATTGTCAGGCTAAGCTGCAGCTCGCATTCATGGCATAACCGCTGCTGCTTACATGGCTCTTGGTTTTATTATTTTTTGTTAATTGTACTTGAGTGCCCTGCTATCCGTCTTGCAATTTTGTTCACAACAGTTCTGTGGCACAGGGGAATAGGAAGGAGGCCCTGAAGCATCCCCGTATGTTTAAAGAGACTTCGATGCAAAAATACGGCACACTGTGCGCCAAACTTCGAAGTATCCACTTCCAACAGTGGCATTCACAAGCTCAGTTAGGTGCCGGCGTTCCTTGGGTGTCTGGGATTGGAGTTGAACAGTCGCCCCATCTTGAGTGAAAAGGGGTATAAAGAAACCTACCAACATGGAAACCTGAGGCAGAGGTGCACTTACTTGCGGTAATGCTGTTTGTTCCCTTACTTACCGCTACCTTACGGTCCCCGATTCTTGTCTTCTGACGCATCTCAGCTGTGGAGTGGGGCCCTGTATATCATGTTTGTAGATCCTCATCTCCAGACCGAGGCATATGGATTTTCCTGTAGCGTAAGTAAACTGCAATGGTGAGTGCCAGCCGGCGCCTTGCAGGTAGGGCTGCGTGTTGCAACTTCAAAAGCTGCAACAAAGTTTATCGAGTCTGCTTTGTGATCTTAGTTTAAGAAGGAAAAGGATGTTTACAAAGGTATTCTTTGTTCTTCATCTGGAAATATCTTTGTATGAAAAGACTTCTGACAGTAGCACTGAATCCAGCAAAGCAAGGTGTTGCAAGCGCCGAAGAAGGGAGGCCGAGTGAGCCACCCGCTAGGGACGAGTCCTTCGGGTCGCTGTGACACCTGTCTCCCTTGCCTTGAAGCGCACCGGACCCAAGGTTACGTGCTGAAGAGCTGCTGTAACCCAACCAAGCTTCGAAGGTTAACGCCCTGGGGTGAAATGTTTTGGCCTGTCTTCAACAGGAGTGAAACCACAGGCTCATAAGGGGTCATCTTAGCATTACTATTGATGAACTTGAGTACTGACTGGTTAAAACATACTACTTTTTGCATGTTTGTTTATTTATTTATTTCCACCAGGTTAGGTGCACTCTCTGCATAGATGGCAACAGTAAAGTTTTTCTGCTGGTAAAACTTTTCCAAGCATGGTTTATTTATTTATTTATTTATTTTTAAATAACTAATGTGGCTTAGCTATCCTATAGGAACGAGTATCTTAGGTCACCTGTATCTGCAGAAAATTGCAACTCACCTACGTAATTTTTTACTTCTGCTCCGCACTGCATACCATGCTGACCAGGGAGCATCCATGTTGGGCAGTTTCAATGGATTCTTCACCTATGTTGAACCCCCGCTGAACGCACGTATGGGGTCTTTGCAGAAGTGAGCCGAGACCTGGTAACTTTATTCCTGGGTTTTCTCAGCTGTAAGAAGAGGCTCATCCAAGCTTTTGGAATAACTGTCGAGAGCTGGCAATAGTGCTGGTATAGGTCTTCCGATTTCTTGGACTAGGAGTCCGGCATAAGCTGACTGTCCCTTCTCCAGGACCATTTTCTGTCTCCATTAAGCTCTTCCCCGCTCTCTTGATGCAGCCCTTAATTTCAGTTACTGCAGCTCAGCATCTCTAGCGTGGGATGAAACTGCGTGCGTATGTCCCTCCACCTCACCCGTTGGTGGCTTGACTTGGGGCCTGTTTCTGGAATGATTCGCTTCAGAGTCACATTTCAGTAATGCTGAAGTTTGTCAGGACAAATGTTGGTAACAGTAAATGAAGGGGGTGAGCAGATGACATGGTCCTGTGGTTGGTAACAGTAAATGAAGGGGGTGAGCAGACGACATGGTCCTGCATCCCTTTATCAGCACCCCCTCAAGGACTGTCAGGCCAACTCTTGGCATTTTGCTCCTGCTCTAATCACAGTATCCTACCAAGACTGAAAGGTATCTTCAGTGCCACTTATGTTCCTTGCGAGATTATAGATTCTTTAGTAAAATGAAGGCAGGATTTGTTCTCGTTCTGCTATATATTACACTGCTGTTGAGATGCTACAAGTATTTTTTCACAGGGTGAACATCCAGCAAGGCCGTACCACACCCTCATGGATGACAGGCTGCAACTGAACGGTGAGTTACCTCAGCAAAAGCTGGACACTTTGATTCCTGGTGACCCAGTGACACCTCTCCTGTACTGAGGCTCCTCCCGGCAGGTCAGCCGGGCTGCCCACAGGATCCTGACACGGGTTTTGGCTTGCTGGTAACTGCAGTCTCTGTGAATCGATTTGTACTGCTTGCTTTCTCTTGGATATCACCACGTTTAAAATTTTATTTTTGAACAGATTATTGGTTGAGCTTTAATAAAACATAGACTGGCAGCTGGAAGGGTCGAGCGGTGTTATTTTGCTGATTGGCCAATGAGTGAATCTCCTAGTTTACAATGAAGATAATATTTTAGAGCACCTACAACAGGGATTTTGTGTCAGCCGGGCTTTCAGGCTCTTGGGATTTACTTATTCACGCATGGCTAAACAGACGCTGATGTTTCCTGCCAGTGATGCACCTTTGTTAGCCAAACTTGAAGACTTCCTTTGTGTCAAAACGTCTGCTTATAAACGTGTCTGGAGTTTAGTGGCACACCTTGGGGAAAGATACGGAAATCCTGCAGCAGAAAACAGCATAAATATTGAACATGAGAGGGACAGGGAATAGATACTTTTACCTTTGTAGAAGTATAATGATTTTACTTGTAACTTGCACATAATTATCTCCCTTTGGAAAAGAGGGGAAAAAAAACCCCATCCATTCTTTCATTTCTCCTCTGGGTCTTCGAGTGGCTGCCTCAGAATATTTGGGGGTGGGGGGGAAATTCTCTGTATGTGTGTAAACAAAAAACAAATGAAGAAAAGCCCTGTTCTCAACTTGTTGCTTAGTTGTTGTGGAATTTCATACCACAGAAATTACACTGTCATGGATCACATACGAATTGTCAGAAAGATTTTGTTGGGTGGTGTGTGGGGTGTTTTTTTATTTTTTAAATTTTTTTTTTTCTTTGTGGTTCTACATTAAAACACCAGGAGTCAGAGGAGATATTAAACCTTTTGTGCCAAATCCATCCTCAGCTGAAGATCAGAGTGATAGAAGCAAGCAAATCTGTAGCGTAGCAAAAGTACTTTTTCATTAAAGTGACACTGCAGGTCTTCCCCACTGATTTCTTGCGTTCTTTTGAGGCTACTCTGCACTCTGTAGGATAGTTGTTCTGTGACAGTGGCAAAAGCAGCTGTCCCAGCTGCAGGAGCCGATTCCTTTTCGTATGTCAGGGCTCAAGAGCAGAATTGTCTCAGTGACAGCTTTAGCTAGTTGAAACACTTCCTGTTACTGGACTTTTATAGCGCAACAGCGAGACATTTGTGCCTGTCAAACACGAGGTGCACTTGCTGCCTGAAAGAATGACACAACCCTAGAAAATCATGGGGGGAGTAAAAAAGGAGAAAAAAGAGAACGTGTTGGCTGGGAGGGCTGGCCTGAAAGTTGTCAGCGTCTGCAGTGGCTAAAGCTTGCTTAGGAAAATCCCCTACTAAGCAAATGCTTCACTGATAAAAAAATGAGCGATGCCGCTGCCTCTCCTCATGTACCCTTCCTGTTTGAGGATTATTGAAGCTTTTTGATTTTTAAATCTCACTAATGTTGCTGGGGCCGGAATTTGGCCTTTAAAATTCTAAAACCCTCTTTGCTATTGTTACCCTGTAACAAGGCCATCGTTTCTGCTGTACTTCAATTTTTAGCAAATGGGAATTTGGGGCAGAGGAGCCGCCGCCTCTCACCCGGCAGCACACAGAGCACCCGGATCCTGCCTGGAGGTCTGAGGGGGCCGACCCCAGGAAGGTCCCTTCATCTCTGCTACAGAAAGAAGCAGCAAAGTTCAGAAAAGGCACCAGGTACCAGCATGAAGAAACTTTTCATGATTTGTATTCTCTTTTTAATGCATATGTTGGCGCCTCAGGAATGCTTGCCAGGGGATATGTTGACTAGCTAGTTTTTTAATTTTTTTTTTTTTTTGGGGGGGGAGGGAGGGGAACCTCTTAAGAGAAAATAACAGTTTATACACATTTAGCTTTCCACATGATTCTCTCCACTTCGTTTCCACCTGGCCAGGTAAATCTAAAACATCACAGCTCATCTCCTATAAAGCCTGACAGTCTCAGGTCCCTCAGTTAATCGGCACTGACTGTATTTCCAGATCTGTGAGCCCTGTGGCTCAAATAGCTGAGGAGAAGCCTTTGTACGCAACGCAAAGCGATGTTGCCACACTAATACGGATGTCACTGAATATTTATGACTTCATAGCAATATATCTGTAGTATCTATTGGAGTGTTTCTAACAGAAATAAGGGGTTTCCCCAGATAACATAATTTCCTGAAAATGTTTATTCAATCAACCCTTTTGAAACAGAATTTTACTCAGCCTAAAGCTAAGGGATACAAGCTTGCAAGATTCTGTCATTATTCTAAAATCCCGACATTGTTATTTTGGCTTACTTTTGTTTGTAATGGTGCTTGGCACAAAAATTCGTCAAAATTGGAAAAAAGAATATGACCCTCAAGGCTCATAACTCTGATCATCAAATCCACTCCCCTCTTCTAAATTTGCGTGTCACATTAATATGTAGTTAAGGAGCAACATTTATTTATATTTAAGGGTTTCTGATTATAAGTAGTTTTCAGTTTTTCTGAACTTTTAAGTGCAAGCATCTCTCAGAACACGCAAAGCAGAGATCCAACACTACTGAGAGCTTGAGGGAAGGCTTGCTACGACCATTTCAGGTTCCTAAAGATGCCTGCGAATAACGCACAGCTACGAAGTTAGTGAAGATTAAGATCTCTGTGTAGGCATTGGTGGCTAACAGCACGTTTGCCTGCTTTTTAGGAAGGCTTGTGCAAAGCTCAAGTAACTAGGGCGGGGAAGTTCTAGTTAAGCTCCTACTTATCTGAAAGTTAAAATATTCTCTTATACTCTCTGCAGGTTGCCACCGAGATCTTTTTTTCCTTTTGTGTACGAAATAGGACAAGTCTTCTTGCACACTCCTGTATTGTCACGTGCTCACTTAAATTCTGGAGTGTATCACTGTGGGAATGCAGACCATTATACCTGTTAACCATATTTATTCCTTTACTTTTGCTTTGTAAATGCAGTAGAAATTATTTTGGTTTTGTTCTGGGTAACACTTACCTTAGGCAACTTATTAAACAAAACACAATTTCCTTGTAAATCCAGTTCTTGTAATCACTTTAATGCATTAGTAGATAATTAGTACTGATTTACATAGTTTGACTTTAGAAATTAGCTTTACTTTGAGTACAATTACTTAAACTAGTGATGGAGTACAATTATTATTCCTAGGGAAGACAAATTTATATACAAAATTTATAGAAAAATGTCTTAACAAAAAGTAAAACCTAAATTTTATGTATTATAAATTCATAATCTCCATAACTTTCATGATCTTCCTCCTATGTGCATAAACTCTACTGTTAAACAACTATCAAGCATTATGGAAAAAATTGAAATGAGTTTAAAAATAATTAACCAAAGCATGTAACAAATTCTCAGCTGTCGTCTTGCAAATAAAACTGGCAAAGAAAAAATGGAAAATTCAGTGCTGACTTTACAAGTCTTATTAATTTGCTTTAGTGATACTGGATTTCTTCCAGAGTTGGCCCAGGTGAGATTCCAAGATACTAAAAGTGCCGTGATGACCACACAGCCATGTCACAGCAGGAGCACCAAAGCCTGAGTCTGTCGGGGTGCAGCGCGGAGACGCGTGGGATGCCAAGCAGCGGAAACTGATCCACAGCCAACTGGAGAGCCGTGCTGTAAGGAAGAATGAAAAATGCCTGTCACTCAATAGACTGACCATGTTTCTTTAGAATAAAATCAAACACGGTATTTCTTGAAACGGGTATGAGAGAACCAAGACCACAGTCTACTCCTTCAGATCCACCGGGTGGATCTCAGCTCTACCATTCTCCTCTCCCTTAGCATGAGGATGAGTGTGATGATCTACAGGTAGGCATAAGCATCATAGCTAAAACCTTTGCACCGCAGCTGGAGGCTTGACTGTTTGGAGAGTCAGAATATTAGCAACAGAAATATAGTTCTTCAATGTCTTATCTGCTTCCTTTTTTTTTTTTTTTTTTTTCTTTTGTAATAATCAAACACTCAAAAATCTCCCTGCAATTAGTCATAAAAAAAAATAGTGGTCTGTCTTCAGAACCAATCTAAAGACAGAAAACAGCAAGAAAGCTATGGAGAGGCCACGCTTTGCAGAAGAGGAGAAACTCAGAGTTTGGAGAATTCACAAAGAGAAGTGATTGGATGTGCTGGATAAATTTTATTTTGCAAGTTCTCCCACATCTAATTTACCTTCTCTCTCCCACATAACAATTGTCTAAAAGTGACAGAGATCACCTATTCTGATCCCCTCCCCCACTGAATGATTCATCTCACTTTGCAATCTGCAATTTATAAGCACCTCTGCTACCACCAGGTTTTTCGTAATAGTTTTCTCCAGCTTCAGAGCTTTTAACGTTCAAAGCTTTTTTACCCATTTAGTGTAGGTGACTTCAGCTCCACTCAAGGAACCAGCTCTGTCAGGAAAGCCCATGTTGAGCTCTTAAAGAAGGAGTGATAATTTTCCCTTTTCAGGTCACACTGTAAGACTAATTTTTTGGGTCCTGTGAGAACTTTGGAGGAGGGGGGGCCTGAAAAGTGATGTAGAGGATAGGCAGCAGCAGAGGAGGTACCTATGGTTTTATGGTGTGGGCACTGTACTCCAGGGAGCAGGAGGGCAGCCGGCTCCAGTGATGAGACATGGAAACACAGTTCTCACAAGAAGCAACTGCCCTCTCCTTTGCATGAGAGTAAGGTGGCAGAAAAGACCTCACTGAAGATTATCCATTCTCAGTGCCACAAAAAAATAACACTACAACAGTAAAATTGAAGATTATCCATTCTCAGTGCCACAAAAAATAACACTATAACAGTAAAACATGTCATTCACCCCACTTGGAAAAGTTGGAGAGGCAAATCGAATCAAAATAACTTTGCTAACAAAACCTTTAAAATTACATTTGTCATAAGTTGTCTCATTTTGTTACTGTGAACAAATATTTAATCCCTTTTATAACTCTGATGATGCAAAATTACAAATACTATTCATATCTTAAACTGGTAAACTTTAATTATGAAACTTTCAGGTCCTAAACTCATCTGAAGGAAAGGAAACTGAAGGAAAAAAATACAACTTTGACTTTTGGAGCTGTTAAGCATGGACCGTTCTTGCAGAGATCAATGAACTGAAGAAATTCAGTGCCTAAGAAAACCAAGGTATTAGAAATTTGTTAAAGATCTCAAGGAAAAGACTTGCACATATGTCAACAGAATGCAGACATCCTTGTCTTGGCCTAAGCTTTTAATGGCAATCATCCTTCCATGCATAAGAAAGGTTGCATGACTCCTTCATTTTCAGAGGGATTAGCAAAATAAGAAATTTTCCAGGCAAATAGTAATTAAAACACCAGCAGCTTCTAAAGATCTCGTTATATACCCAAAACAAAGAAACTCGCAGTCACCAAGAGAAACATCAGAAAATTCTGCTGTTTGTGGAGACAATATCATCACCTGTAAGCTTTCCAGCACTTAAATGACCATTGGTCTCTTGGTTAATCAGCATCGCTGGACACATCCTTGCATCTTTACCTGTCAACTTTATTTCAGTATTCAATATTTTGGTACCGTGTGTGCGATCAGTAAGTAGGACTACACTCTAATACAGCTTTTAGTTGCATAAGCTCTATTAGTTGCAGTAACTAATGGGAACTCTCTTCAGCTGCATCCACAAGTCAGGTAAGTCTCTAACTCCTTGCAAATCTGCCCTGCAGTAACAAGAATAGGTTGACACTTGGCAAACAGTAAGTTCCAGTATAAACCAGAATGTATGATGATTATGTTTACCTTGTGAAATCAGACCTCCGAGATGCACTTCCATTCTCTTGTTACACAAATTGATTGTCCCCCTGTACCCGGCACTGGTGAGGCCGCACCTCGAGTGCTGGGTTCAGTTTTGGGCACCGCAGTGTAGGAAAGACATTGAGAGGCTGGAGAGGGTCCAGAAACGGGCAGTGAAGCTGGGGAAGGGTCTGGAGCA
>KL269214.1:28911-49239 GCA_000699545.1 Podiceps cristatus | reverse complement strand
CTCTCGGCAGGGCTGCTCTCGATCCTTCATCTGACAGGGGACCTTTTTGGTCAGCTATAGGTATAACCACTTGATAGGAGACCATCAGATCCTACAGCTCTCAAATGTCTCCATCAGCAGCTAAATGGCCTGGGCATCCCGACATAAAAGGCTGAGTGCACCAGACACCAATTCTGTGCCTTGGCAGCAAAGCCATATCATACCTCTTGGCATCCTATATCATACTTAGAGTAAAAGTATAGTACAGTTTACACAGAAAGTGTAAAGTGTCCCATGAGACAGCAGGAGACTTTGTGCAACAGAACACAAGTCTGAAATCTGGGATCTGATCAACAGGCTGCTGTGTAAAATCTTTACTCGCACAAAAAAAAAAAAAAAGACAGAGCAGAGGCTGAACGAACACAAGTGGTCAAGACCTCAGCTGTCCCTCTCTTTCAGTCATTTTAAAAGGGGAATTTTTTCACCCAGCATCCATATAGTCTGCAATCCTGAAACGGAATGCAAAACCCAAGAGAAAGAGGGAGTTACTCAGCCTGTTGCAGGCGCGTTTTCTGTGCACAGTGGTTCCAAACCACCAATTACAAGGAAGTGACTCATGCCAATTACAGTAAGTCCAGTTCCAAGCACCACACAGAAATCAAGTGAGACTGTCTGGGAAAATCGCCCTGTCATAACCAAAGCCGCCTCCCGAGCCCACAGCCTGCACTGCCTCCCCTGCCCCTTCCTTCAGACGCTGCCCGAAGCCGAAATCCGTCTCTTCTGCTGGTGATTTTCGGGCTGGTGGGAAGCGGTACAAGCTGGGATGCCTGGCACAACTCATACAAACTTTCAGAGCACTCTGCCAAGACTACTCCTGAGGCAGCCCAGATGCTTCGCCTTTTACTGCATCTTCTGACAGCAGGTAACTACAGAAAGGTTATGCGATAAGAATATAAATAGAACACAGACAACCTTTTCTCTTGTTTGCCCTCTGTGGAAAAGGAGATGTTCATCCTTTTCTCACACAGCTGCAATCAGAGAAGTGACTTCAGAAGTGGAAGTGATTCCAGTCCAGAAATAAAGCCCATGCAACACAAATTAGTTCAGTTTCACCATTCCTCTCAGTGAAATCTCTTGCAGGTATCTCATGCCCTGTGATGTGAGAGGCTTTAGGAGATGAAGGAGGTTTAGGAAGCGGTGCACCTCCAATGGAGACTCCACGGGGCAGAGACAGACACAAGCACTGCTCCCTCCCAGCCTCTCCCCCTCTTGCACAGGGCTACAGAACACCTTCTCCTGGTTCCTCCTATTTCTGCCTGTCCAAAAATGCAATAACCTTATTCAAAGATCCAGTTCACCTAATCTGGGAGCTCAACCCATGCATGTCCTGGAGGTACCTAATGAAGAAGTCCTCCTTACATAAGCTATGTTCCTAAGCTCCCTGTATCATTAACAGTGAAAGGTGGGTGCCTTTGAAAGCCTCGAGGGGAGATCCTGTCTACTTAAATTTAGGAGCCTAATTAGGGATAGTTAATGAATCATAATGTTACCTTTGGATTTATTCTCCTGAGTGTATCTGGGTTAAAATCTTACAAACTGCTTCACATCTTTTACTCAGATATTTTTCTTCTATCTTGAACTTTTCAAAACAGGATTTGAAGCTACAAACACCTTAATTTCTATCCAATGATGCATGTGCTTGATCTATCCACAGGCAGTTTTCCTCATGCTTTCATAGCCATGAAAGTCAGTTGTTCTTCTTTCATCATCTGAAGTGTAATAACAGAATACGAAGCATCTATTGCCAGCAACTCATAAATCTCCTGCTTGATGTGGCTTTTGGTCTCCAAAAGGCACAGTGGAAAGCATCACATGCATCAATCTGCTCCCTACATGTTCTATTTGGAAAGACAAATGGATCAAAAGGAAGAAAGCCTTGTAAAAGATACCTGCAGATACTAAGAGTTACTTTCATCTAGTAGATTTCTGCCTGCTCCCAAAGTCAGGAGAGTTCTTCATTTTCACCAGATAACGCATCTTTAGGAGGATGAGACTCGAGCTGAGGCTTGTCCAAATTCCAGCACGCTCAGCTACACCCCTCCATGGGACCTTCTGCCAGCCGTAGCTGTAGGACCTCTCTGGCAGTCTGGCTGCATCTAACCTCCGCCAGACCCAGGGACTACGACAGCAACTTTACACGCCTGAGCAGCAGTAGTGTATTTCAGAGAATTGAGATGGGTCTAGATCGAACCACTAATGTCACCTCCAGGTGCTGCTGCTAGAACCATGGGTAACTACCACCAGCAAGGTCGCTGCAGGAACAGATACCTGACTCAGCACCCACATACATCTAGTGGCAGGTGTCCCTGCACATGGCAGGGGGGTTGGAACTAGATGATCTTTAAGGTCTCTTCCAACCCAAACCATTCTATGATTCTATATGGAGTGAGTTCAACTCTGCTGAATTAAGCAACTTTCCCTTTATTTACACATTGAGCATGGTCAGAATTTGACCTTTCAATTACATAGCCTCAGTTCCAGAAGTGGCAGCAGGCAGCACAGAAAACAACTCTAATAATTATGGGGGTGCTAAGCAAGGACTGACAGCACCTGGAGAAGCTGCCAGTCTCCCAGATTAGGAAGGCTACAGCCGGAGAGTCCAAGAGTCAATTTCCGTTTTCCTCTTTTTGCAGTACACAAGGATATCTGAATTGGGAGCCAGGCCCTTTATCAGTGAAGGGGAAGACACAATACAGAGGATGGCACAAAAAGGAGAATAAGATTAACAAGGAAGTCGGACTCATTCTTCCAGTCTTCCCTGTTCCCCCTATTTAGACTGCATCTATCACATACTTTGATTGGTACTTTGCAAACCAGCCTACTCATGTATGGATTTCTAAGGCATTATAGAGGATACTAGTTCATTAGTCTCTTCCGAGGAGACTTTTATCACAGAATGTAATTTTATGCAATGCACTCCACTTGGGATCAAAGCAGAGTAATGCTAAATTTACTATTTTGTCACAATTCCTATTTTTTCTCATCACGTTCAGTCATTTTAATTAAACATTTAACACTGCAAGGCTTTACTATTTTAAATTACTTTTATAGTATGGAACTCCTGTCCTTGACTTATTTAGGCTACAGAGCTTGGCAGAAAATCTTTTGTGCTGCTTATCTATTTTTCAGGAGAATATGTGACACAATATGCGGCACCCAGGAGGATGCTGACGGAGCAGCAAGCATTGTATGTTCAAGTGTGGCTGATCCGGAGCCAGGGCATTGCTCATGAGAAGAATTGCTTGCCAGCGAGGGAGGAGAGTCTCTGCGCTCAGGATACCAACATATACCCAAGTGGTTGTAGCCCTGCAACCAGGTTTCAGCAACCAGTTCTTTAAAACTTGGGGCAAAAGTTACTCCCTTATATTTCAGTCAAAGGTGTACAAGCACTGCCAGTGAAAGAGGCCCTTGGAGGCCTTCGCTGTTACATACCCGAAGGCAGTGGCTGGGTGACTATTATGTATCACTGTGAGCCACTTAAATGATACCCAGGGCAAGAATATCCGAGATAAAGTAAGGAGAGAGGCAGGGAGTAAAGGGCCAGAGGCCCTGCAACACTCTGGAGCTGATGGAAGGCCATGCCAGCCTCCACCAGGGATGGGAGAGGGATGGCGGAGCAGGAGCCCAGGCAAGGAAGGAAGGTACCAGCGAAAGCAAGAACATCCACAGCTACACTGCACTGCCCAGATATTTCAATAGAGTAAGAAGACTCAAGCTTCAGCATTTGAGCCAATAACTAGCCTGATATGATTTAACCATTATATTCCAAGAGTTAGGAATATAATTTCTCTTCTGAGACTACTCACCAAAACGGACATTTAGGGGATTTCCTGTGCCCATCTCAAAAGCAATGTCACCCACCCCGTAGTCCAAAGACCACTGGTGACCTGTAAGGCATCAGAAAAGTGATCCAGAAAAAAAAAAACTAATTCAAAGAAAACCCCAAACCAGCATATTCCTGGATGTTCCCCCATGGTTTATCTCAGTGTCTGCTGGCAGGCACAGCCAGGAGATGCTTCCCATCTGCTCTCCTCATCTAATTAAAAATGTTTGTAATTACAGCAGTAAAACTATGCTCTGTAAAAAAAATATTTTCTTTTTATCTAAGTGCTACTTATCCGACAGTGCATGCTAGTTCTTTATCAGTTCATCAGCTTTTCCTCTCAGTAATCAAACAGTAGAGAACTAGACAAGGGACTAGAATTTTTTTCCAAAAAAGATAGCGGTGCCTTGATAACACGAGCTGAGGAATGTCATCAGAAAGCAGCCGGTAACCTCTGCCATTAAAGGCAGCGACTTTGTCTGGTCACATGCTTGACTTAGTGTGGCAATTCCCAGGATCCTATGAGATGCCCAAATTGGAAACTGCACAAGAAAAGGTTATCAATAACATTGGAATAAAGACTAGGGGTGAACAAAACTGTGGAAGGTAGCTACAGTGCTAGATGCCCTTCAGTTACATACAGATGAATGCAGATAAATATTTACTGAACAAAATTACAATTTAGTTCAAGATCAAGAACTTGATGCTGGGATCATTGACTCCTGTTGTTTAGGACTTGGCTTATAAGATAAACCAGGCTACACTAACAAACTTGAAATCCAAGGATCTATGAATAAAGTGGCAAAACTGTTTTCAATATAAATCCTTCTCTTCACATGGTCATAACCTGTGAGACATCCTCCTTTGGGGCTGAGACTTCCTGAGCACAGTGGAAATTCTGAGGAAAAACCCTATAGATGTTTCTGAATTATGAGAGCATTAAACCTCCCCTGTTTTTTTTTAAGAAGTACATTTAACTGGCAAAACCTCTCTAGCACACGGCATCAGCCTTAAATTATCTGGCTTGTAGACTGTGAAAAGTTCTTTGCATGGTTTATGCATTTTCTTTTTTTTTTTTTTTTGGTAAGAAAAACACGTAGCATGCATCATCTTGCTTCCATGCATATCCTGAGGGAGCAGTAAGGACTGCGAGCTCAAGTGTTACTACAATTGCTCCTGCGAGTAACTGCCAATTTTGTGGAACAGCAAATTATAGTCACCTTCCTGACGCCACATAAAAGCAGACACACACCATGGAAAACAATGCCAGGGATTTGTTTTAGCCCAGCAAGGATGTTACTGAGCACCTACCCTACGCTGTTATGCAACTTGCCCTGCAGCTACTTCCACCAGCACAGTCTGGGAGTACTGGAAAAAACTGTGGGAATACACCGTGCTGGATGCTTGTGGCAGCTTTCCAGTACTTAATAATGGGGTTTTTTTAAAAGAACACAAGGTTTTTAAAGCTAAATGTTACTTTCTATTAGGTTTCATGAAACATTCAACAAGGGCAATGTTTCGTGCACACTCGTCTGCTCTTTTCCACTCTTCACACATGTAATTAAGATTCAATTATATTAATATCCCTGTCTCAAATGATACCTGGATTCACACCACCTAATTGAAGATATTTTACTGGGATGGGAGGTGGCTAATTCGTCCCTCCATCGATTACACAGATAGGCTAACTAATCTCTCAGTTTAACCACTTCAGTTAAATACCTGCATTAGTGCAAGCAAGGCTTTGCAAGACTGAGCTGCGAGTATGCAATTTACACATACTTATTGGTGTGGGACATTGCTGGGCAAAAGCCTTATCTCATTTATTCCAAAGTTAATGGAGCTAAACGATCCTGAATCAAATCCTACCCACCAATTACTTCAGAAATTATTCCAGGACTACTTGGGACTCCCTTGAGACCTCTCTAACAGACTAGCAGTTCTCTGACACATCCTAGCTACTCGTAATACTTGATTCATCAGGTTGCCACCCCAGCCAAGCCCCAGGGTGGTCATTCTGGGAAGGTCAGCAACGCTCCCTTTCTCGCAGCCTTTGCCAAGCATGGTCCGGTTTCTGCCTGTTTGGGTAGCAAGGCCTGTCCACTGCCATCTCTCCTACCTCACCTTTCAAAGTGACTGAATTCAATCAGCTAAAAAGTATAAATGGAGACACATCTTAATCTGCCATGTGTTTAAAAGTGTTTCGTATTACATATTCCCTAGGAAATGCAAGTTGCAAATTCAGACAAGGAACTCGCTTCGTGCTGTAAGACCTCTATTTTAAGGCCCCTTAAAAACAAAAAAAAAAAAAAAAATAAAAAAAAAAATAAAGACTTTAACACATACCTTTGCTGCTAGTAACTTGAACCTGGTGCAGATCTTCTATCTGGCATGCACTTAATTTAAGTTGCCACTTCTTTCGAGTGGAATGCAATGCTCTGTATTGCAGTATTTGTTCCCTCTACCGGGTATCCTGAGCCCACCAACCCTGATGTCTCATCATCAGATGAAAGGATTAATCCAACACAAAGAGTCTGTGAACATCTTTTGAACAAGTAACCCTTTAACAAACAAATTTCCAGAAGGTGGTATAGACAGGGATGGTTTACGAGCCCCTGTAAACAGCAAAGAAACTCATAAATACTGTTCTTCAAAGTGTCTCTCTCCCATGCTGGGATGACCCCTGTTCATAGCAGTGGAGGGACTGCCCATCCCTGTAAAGTCACATGCTGCAAAATTTGCTCATCTCACAAATAAAAGTGGCTGATCCTCCAAAGGAAAATCAGTCCTTATCAATGCAACGGTATAGGATAAAATCTACCTCACAACCTCCTTGGGTTATAGTGACAAGATGTTATTAATTGCAGTTCCAATAACCATCCACGTTACTCAAAATCTGAAGTAATCCACCTTAATTACCTTAACTCTAATAACTGCATGGGATCAAAACAGTTAGAGGAGAAAAATAGTTGTTAACTTGTTGACTGCCAGATGCAGACTGCTGATAGGAGGTATATCAGATATTAAAGTATTAAAACTGACCTCAGACTGGCAGGAGAGGGCTGTGAATCATGCCCATGACTCCTAGGCACAGTGGGAGTACAAACAAATAATTGAGCAAAGATCAAAGCATTAGTTGTTTCAGTGGAATAAGGCAGGAGATTAATGTCTCATTTATTCTCAGGTAAAACTCCTTCCTAACTGAACTTCAGCAAGTCCAATGTAGAAATCTGTTACATTGTCACCTTGTTTACACCTCTACCACCCCTTTAAAATTATTGTTACGGTGGGGCTGAGAACTGGTCTACTATTCCGCTTACTCAGAGCTTTCCATCTTTGAGTTGCTTCAGACTTTTTTCTGTGAAAAACAAAGAACCTATCTGAAAAATCTGTCTGTAAAAAAAAATCTTGCATGAAAGCTATTTTCTTCACCCTTGAGCAAATAATTCACTTCCAATTATGTCCCAGGTAATGGAAAGCCTAAGACAAATAGAGTTCAAAGTAAGGCGCATTGTGAAAGAGGCACACTCTAATTAAAAACGCAGTACGTAGAAGAAATGCCATCTTTGTGCTTGTACAGCAGTTGGTGCAAAGACCTGCCTGCCCAATTTCCCAAGAGCAATACAAGCTTTGGAGGCACCTAAGTACAGATTTGCAGCCAAGTTTCACAGAGCTGGAAATCAAAACCTATCCTCAGTCTAGTCTCCATATAGCTGGCTGATAAAAGTAGTTAAATGGCTACAACATTATTCAAACTCAGGCATCTACTGAAACGTATGAGCAGGAACTCTAATATATCACGATAAACAGCTTCCCAGACTGTTTCAAGGGGAATCACAGCAGTTTGCAAAGCAGGGTCGTGCACCAGTCCTTACACAGCTTGTACCATCCTGTAGATCTACTGTCACAGGACTGAAAGGACATTGAATCATAGAATCATAGAATGGTTTGGGTTGGAAGGGACCTTGAAGATCATCTAGTTCCAACCCCCCTGCCATGGGCAGGGACACCTCCCACCAGACCAGGCTGCTCAGAGCCCCGTCCAGCCTGGCCTTGAACCCTTCCAGGGATGGGGCAGCCACAGCTTCTTTGGGCAGCCTGTGCCAGTGCCTCACCACCCTCATGGTGAAGAATTTCTTCCTAATATCTAATCTAAATCTGCCCTCCTTTAGTTTAAAACCATCCCCCCTTGTCCTTTCAATGACACAGGTGAGATGAATGGTCAGACTGACTCTCCGTGGCCTCAGAGTCTGAGACCCAGCCTGCCTGCTTCCCTGCGGGCCAAGCAGGCAATCACAGAATCATTCTGGTTGGAAAGGACCTCTAAGATCATCAAGCCCAACCATCAACCCAACGCCGCCACCATGTCTACTAGACTATATCCCAAAGTGCTATGTCTACATGTTTTGAACACCTCCCAGGGATGGTGACTCCACCTCTTCCCTGGGCAGCCTCTTCCAGTGCTTGACCACAATGAAGTGGTCGGTGCTGCTTGGTGTGCACGAAGACGATGTCTACCCTCAGATTTTGTATTTACACTGATCATCTTCAGAGGCGGAAAGGATTATTCTTCCTCAGCAGGGGCCTGATGTCATCTGAGGATGTTTTGTTTTGTTTACCTTCTTCTGAAAGGTCAGAAACTAAGCATACAATATCCACAGCTATCTGCAGGCATCAAGCACCTGGCCGTAGAGGAAGAGGGAGGCTGTGATATGGAAAGGAACCCACGCATAGGAGGGATGACCCTGTCCTCATCAGCAGACTCTGACCTTCATGCAAAGGGTGCCTGAAGTGATGAGGAAACCCAGGAATGAAAATGTATGTGGTCCTTCCAGTGTTTTGTTTAGACCTGTGAAGATTTAGTGACAGTTAAAATCATCTGATCTTTGGAATCGTTACAAAGACACAAGGAACATTAGCCTCCACTCTTAAACGTTATGAAAGAAGTAAACTGTGGTTGCTGTGATGCAAGGAAATTAAATACACCATCCACCTGGTACAGTCTGACAACCTTCGTGCCACTAAACTCTCTTAGCATTCAAAACAGGGTGGCTTCATCCAAACTGCCTGCTGGGAATAGCGTGTGGCCCACGCTAACTTCTAAGCCATGTCAGGACCATGCAACAATAAATATCGTTTCTGCAACTTATCAGGATGGTCCACTGAATTCTGGTGTCAGGAGCTCCTGGGCTTTGGCACTATTTTGTTCATCAGTACAGACATGCTCAGTCAAGTCCAGAGGTCAAACACAGAAGCAGCTGTCCCAGCTTGGGAGGTCAGCACTGCTCCTCAGGGCTCAGAGCATCTGGTACGTGAAATCACAGGTCTGTAGCAGCACAACAGACACAGGACCTGATGACCTGGAGATGTGTCAGGCCAAGAGAAGAGCTGGGTCTGCTGCCTGTCCGCAGCAAAGGAAGCTGGGATGGCCCTGTGGGACGGTACCCAGAGACGGGGCCGTGACACATATTCAGCTCAGGGATCACGAATGGACAGACCTTTAGAAATGCTGAAATGCTCCACAGGGAAAGACGATGCTCTGCAGGGAAAGAAGATGGATGAAAAAATTCGCCTGTCTCCCCTGAACTGTCCCTGCATGTGTGTTCCAGCCATGCCTGTAACAAAAAACCTGATTTATACAGAGGTACCTGCCTCCGATGGCTCCTCTGTGCTGCACCATCTGCCCTCGCGGGGCAGTACGCATCCCCTCGACTTCTCGGAGCTACGCAGAGAGCAGCGCTCAGCTTCCACCAAGAAAGAAAAGAGGCTGAACTCAGATGGCCCAAGCTGAACACTCTTATCAAACTACTTTATTAGCACAGCATAGAGCTGCTACTGCCCAGGAACAAGAAGGAAACATATTACTGTATTTTTCCCTAGTGCTCCTCCTTTCCCTTTAAACACAAAGAACAAAAAGGGGGTGTTAGAGAGTCCAGCAGGCTAATGTGATTGTAAAAGGATATTATACTGGGCACCTCATCCATCAAAGAGACCAGCAGGCTTTAAGGGAGAGATGGTGGGATAAAATAGTCTCCTGGGCCAAATTTGAGCCATAAATGTTGCTCCTTTTCATGTCAAAGGGAAGTCTTTGACTTTTAATCTCTCCATATTTCAATTAAATGATGCAAATGACAGAGAGCTAAAATAGATGATAGATGCACAGCTAACCTCCCCCATGTTCTTGGGTTCCTAAGATTCTACTCTTAAATACCATTACAACCACTCTGTAAAATTACAGTGGAACTTATTCTTAAACCATGCTCATATCAATCATTTGATTTAATGAGCTATCCAAGGACTGTTTCCCACCGGTGCTTTCCTCCAGTCGTGGCTGTTCTAGAAATAGCTGCAGAGATAAAAGATAACTTCCTATGTGGAAACTCTCATCCCCCATCCATTCCCATCCAGGCAAGACTTTAGAGGCACACTTGTACACAATTAATCATGATTACATTTTTGCAAAAATTTGATGGTATCACATGATATTAAAACTCCCTTTCCCTCTCAATTTGATTAACTAAAACAAAAAATCTGTTCTCTGATGGAGCTGCCTCAGACCAATACTTCCAGCTGTTTGAAGAAGAACATCTCTTGCAGACATGTTTTGCATTTATTTATTTTCTTGTTCTTCTGTTGGCATTTATTAGGGTTTTTCCAGCAGGGAAAACCCTGATTGCACTATTGAGAAAAACCAACAGAAGAAACAGTCCTAGGGAACTAAGTCCACATCAGCATTGAGCATGTGGAGCCAGAGACACAACTCTAGCAAGTCGATCAACCACAGACGGGACCAACTGCATCTCTCTACTCCCACAAAGGCCAGAGATTTACAAGCACTCCATCTCTCTTGAGGCAGAAACCTTCCACCCAACCTAAATACAGGTATTTCCGTTCCCTCAGTGACAAGCTTATCATGGCTGTGCTCCCAGGACCGGCTCCAACTCTGGAGAGCACAAACTGCTAGTAATAATTAATGGAAGTCTTGCCCCGAGACACCTTGACATAGAGCTCAATAGGAGGTCTCACACCGGCTTCTGCTAGTGCTGGCACATGCACACAGATGGACACAAGCCACTATGAAAGATGGACTGTCAAGAGGAGGATTAAAAACTGACTGTGCAACTACTCCTGAACCCAGCCTTCTTCTGCCTCCTTTGTTCTGTGCTCCAGCTTTAACATTAATTGCAGCAAAGAGCTACAAAAACACTGCCAATAAATGTGGGGCTTAATCAGGCAAAGCACTTATAATTATTTGATTAAGAATAATTTTCTTTTATACAAATATAGAGAAAATTCAAAACAGTTGTGCCCTTCTGCATTCATAGAATGGAAGTAACCACTGTGGAATCTTAACGGAGTTAGTTGAGGTTTCTGACTGGCAGGCCAGAGTGAGCCAGACCATATGGCTTTAAACTGGAAGGGGGTAGATTTAGATTAGACATTAGGAAGAAATTCTTCACTCTGAGGGTGGTGAGGCACTGGCACAGGCTGCCCAGAGAAGTTGTGGCTGCCCCATCCCTGGACGTGTTCAAGGCCAGGCTGGATGGGGCTTAGAGTAGCCTGGTCTAGTGGGCGGTGTCCCTACCCATGGCAGGGGGGCTGGAACTAGATGATTTTTAAGGCCCCTTCCAACCCAAACCGTTCTGTGATTCTGTGTCCTGGCCTCTTGGGAGGAATGTTTGGACACAGGAATTGCTCTTTTCCCTGAGTGGACACAACCAGTCAGCTGGCCATATAATAGGCATCAAAAGATTGGGATTCAAGCATTGCACAGACGTCAGTCAAAAATTATGCAGAAAAGGCAAAAGATGATGTCTGAGTGATGAATTATGTGAAATGAAGGTGTTACCCTTGTTCCAGTAGTCAATAGGAAAAGGCATGATTACGAACAACGCTAATGGGAAGACTTGTTGGCTGTCACAGTTTAAATGCCAAAGACATAACGACTGATACCTCTACCCTGGGACGGCATGACTCTCGTATCCAAAGGTCGTCCTTCCAAAGCAAGTTTACAACAGGCAGGTGACATGTGCAGGAAGCTTACAGGGCCGAGCCTGCATCTTTCTGCTGATAACCAGAGCACATCCACCCCAGGCTACAGGGCTGTCAGCTCCCCCACCCACATCAGTCCCCACTTGTCAGCCAAATGCTGAAGGCAATAAACTGTTTAGAGACCAGTCCTATGTGTCTGCCTATAACAGAACTGAAGGGTATAGCAGAGGATATTACCCAGTGACCATAAAAAACAAAATAAATTTGATTTGCATATTAGATTCCAACATTCCAGTGCCATATAAGCATTACCATCAAATCTGATTGAATGAAAGCAAACCTTTGTCAAGGAGAAAACATTTCCTTTTAAGGTCTTCAAACAGCCGTGGTCCATAGCTGACAATTACCATCTGTTTCTCCTCAAAAAAGAACCCAACCAAAATGGTTCCCAAGCTGATCAGTGTATTAAGTTTATGGGCACGTTCAGCCCAGCCAGGTTTGAACACCAGATTTCTAGTGCGAGTCACTATTTGCTGCATCAGTAGAGGCTTCGCCTGGGTGACGTGTTGTCCCCCCAGGATGGATCTCCAGAGCATCCTAGAGAGCTCAGCTGCCTGGTCCTCCCAGCACTGAGCTCCCTGGTCTGCTGGCACTGCTGCTGTAGGTCCATGAGCCATAATTCTTGCAAACTAAGGAGGCCCAGGGCATTGGTTCGAGCACTAGCAAATGATCATTTGTACTCTTTATGCGTTCACATAATCCTTGACAGAAACTTGGCTGATATCAACAAGTGCTCTTCTCAGTCATGGCTGGCCATAGCCTGGGTCATTGCCCTCAGGTAGTTGGGATAAGTGTGACTGCCCTGTTTTGAAGGAAAAACATCTGGCTAGATGCAAGTCCTACTGTGCCACTCGTCCCCAAGAGCAGAGAGACTTTGGCGTATTTCCCAGCACAGGTGCAGCCCCTGAGCTCTCATCAATGCCCTTTCATCACCATTCATTAACACCAAACTCAAGAAATTTTGGTAAGGAGTAAGACCCCCAGTGCACGTGCTCATACCATTGCATTTGTACAAGAGAGAGCAAGCCAGCGTCTGAGCCGATTTAAATTGTCCTGAGAAATCTGCTGGGAGTCCTGTGCTGTAGAGTGAAGCCAGCTGGAAAGTAAGGCTTTACACTCCACGCTCTGCATACACAGCCAAAAATCACATGTGGGTAGCGTTGCCAAAACCCAAACACCTTCTCCTGTCCTGCCTCAAGTTCTGTGTGAAAACAAACGACTGCCTTCACAGTTGGAAAACTCATATTTCAAGGTAAAGTTTTGTGCTTCAGGAAAAAATATTCCAAAGTGAAAGAGCAGTGTTGCCTTCCGGCAGCGCTGAAGAGAAGCCCAAGGAGAGATCTACTGGCAAATAGTCAGAGGAAAAGCACAGCAAATCCTGGCCCTATGAACAACCCTATGTGGTTTTAGGCAAGTCACTAGATCAACCTGAGGCAATTACAAAATAGAGTGTCATCGAGTAATAGGGCTGAAAATGACTTTGACGGGTCATCTAGTCTACCCTTCTGGTCCCGTAGCAGGATCCAATCTAGCTTGCTTTTAAAGACCCCTGATGATGTAAACCCCACAATTACCATTCAGACTCTTCCAGAACTCCCCTTCTTTCACCACTACAATATTTTTTGGAATAAAGAACTCAAATTTCCTTTGCTACAATTTCTGTTCTTATCCTCTCCAGCAAGGCAGTTAGTTAAGAATAGGCAGTCCTCCCCATCTCTGCCACAGCCTCTTACGTTATCTGAAAACTACTAAACTACTCTTTTCTCAGACTTTTCTTTTTAGGTTAAATGACTTCAAATTAGGATTCGTACTACAGTTATACCCAAAGGCAAAAACAAGGCTGAGGTCCTCCCTGGAACCACACAAATGTAGTTTAAGAGTGGCCCTGCTCCAAAATATTTATAATTGACAGAAAGGAAAGGGAAAATAAAAGTTAAATGGTCAAAGAAAGAGATTGTTCCTATTTTAAAGGTAGGAACCTGGTACAGTTAGACACGTTTAGTCTTTTCAAGAACTTCCATAGCTGCAAAAGAGTTTACAGAGGGCTTAGTACCTAACAAAATTATTCTATTTGAAAATGTGGTTGTTTCTGCTTCTGCTGAGCTGCTAGATAAACTATTTTGAAATACAACGTGAAGATGTATGAATGTTTGTGACAGAGCTGGGAAACACAAACCAGATCCTCCAAGTCCTCCTCCAAGGTCCTAATATCAAAACCATTCTTCCTTGTAGGGGAAGCGGTGATGATTAACAATATTTTTGAAAGCTCTCTGAAGATCACCTTTTTTCTACAGGAGCTTAAGACAAAATGATCATTACTTGCTTGAAACACTTATATGCGCCCTCCCTTGCAGAGCAAACCATAACAGTGAATACAAGTGTAAAGGATTCTGCACATCAAATTTACTGTACATGCAAATTTCCTTCAGACAGAGCCATTATTAATTGCCTGAATGGTCAAATTTAGGATTTTTTAAAAATGCTTTCTGAGTTTGTATGTGCATTCCTTATCATCCTTATAATTCACTGAACAATCATTCACCATTTTAATTCATTCCTTTTGACATTAGCGCACACATAAATTTCCTTGCTTGTTGTAATTTTATGTTTTAGCAACCTTTTGCATGCCCTGCACTGCCATAGTTTCAAATTTAAAATAACTCACATAGTAGAGGTGAGCATAGTTCCAGCAGTGGTCCTTCAGATTGGCATAAACTGAATATCAGACAGTTTATGCCAATCTGAAGGACCACAATATTAGAAAATTAGTGGACCCTGAATATATTCTAATAAATGCAAAGTTAATGCTAATAAACTAAAAAAAAAGGGGGGGGGGAACAGAATGCCTCTAAATAAATGTAAACATGTAAACATTACATAGTTTGCTTTTGTGTCAGGGTAGGAAGTTGCATGTGAGGATGGAGTCAAACAATTTGATGAAAAAATCTGGTCTTAAAAGAACCTCAGGGGAAGGAATAAATCTTCAGTTGTTCAGATATAAAACATATCCTCCAACTGGAAAAACTGTTTGGGGGCAGTTCGCCGCAGAGCATGCCTGGGTTGATGACCTCAGTCTGTCTGTGCCCGCGTATGGCAGCAGACCATCGCTCAGCACAGTAGCAGGGCAGAAGTCAAGTCAAATTGTTCCTAAAGGATGGAGGAGCTGTAGTGGAACAGCAGCACTGGAAAAACACACCGAGATCACAGTGGATAAGGAATATGCAAAGCTCTGACCATGACATGTTACTCGAAGATGTAAAATGGAGGAGTATTTTAGGGACAGGGTATGTTACCTCTCCTACGTGGCACGTGTGAGACCGAAACTGCAACATCATGTATGATTCAGGCAGTCCATTTGTTTTAACTTGAACAAAAGATGAAAGAAGAAGCAGAGATGAGGCAGTGGTATGATTTAAGATCTGAAAAAATGCTTTGTGCTGGAAAATGGAAAGAGCATGATGGTTATTTGTATCAACACAGAGCCTGTGAAAAATGTCTTGACTTGATGTATTAAGAGAAAGAAACTACCAGCTTCCAGTGAACACTTAGCCTAGCAGAGGGAGTCATAACAAGAACCACTAGCTGGACACATCCCAGATTATAGACACAGTGCAAGTCTTGAACAGTCAGGATCACTAATCTTTACTATCACTGCCATGGGTGACTTGTCCTTCTTATGGGTTCTCCAAATCAGGCCTGTACTCCAAGGTGGGATGTGTTTATGGTACTGAGCTCAGTGTAAAAGCAACTGGATAAGATGTAATAATTGACATGTAGACGTGGCGCTTAGGGACATGGTTTAGTGGTGGACTTGGCAGTGACAGGTTAATGGTTGGACTCGATGACCTTAAAGGTCTCTTCCAACCTAAACGATTCTACGATTTTATAATAACACATATTAGATCATGTTGGATGATCCCATGGTCCCTTCTGGCTCTTAAACTATATGAATGAACCTATGACCTTTATAAAACACTGGCTGCCCTGGAGAAGATATTTAAATGTATGCGTAATGAGTTTCCCATTATGCTAAAGCATGCATCTTCAACTCTGTTTCTAAGAACATTTAACCTCCTGTTTTTCCAAACATGGCCTGTAGTCCTACACTATCAGCTCCTGCATTACTGTTAGTACTTATTTGCACACTAAGGTAATATTTCCTGTGATCTCAGCACCACCAGACTCCTTTCTTTACTGCCAAAATTGTCTGGTCCCCTCCCAGCTCTCCCCCACATACTCATGCAGCCAACACTCTTCCATCTCCTGTTTCCCTTGACAAGTGTCCCTCTTGCTGTCCCACCCTGCTGTCTCTAAAGAATCCCCCAAATTAGACATCACACCTTAAATTCTCTGTCTTGCTTTGGGCCAGTCCCCCGGGAGCCAGATTCCTCCTAGCAAACAGACACACGCCCCTTTCCTAGTTTTTAATCCTCTCTCCCTTCCCATCCCAGACCCTGCATTGCCCACACAGACAATTTAAGGCACTTTGCACCAGTTGTGCTGCGCCCGTGTCAATGCATACAGTATCAGCTGAGGATGACTGTATGGTAAGGGGACTTAGCTCAAAACCCTTTAATTGTGGTTCAAACAGAAATGCCTAATTTAAAACTAGATTGGACCAAAGTTAAAGGCTGACATTTTCAGCATTCACATGGAAAGAAAGGCCCATGCCTAATTCCTATAGACGCCTTGTAAATGCTTGTAAGTGTATTGCAGAGCAGTCTTGCACCAACACGCAGATTAACCAGACAACCCCCAAGCGTGGCCTGTCTTTGCTCTCAATGACTCTTTGATGCCGTCTCTCCATGTACACTTTCACTGCATTCACTTTAAGACCGAGCCAAAACTGTCCCTATGCGAGGGGCAATTCAAAGAGTAAAAAGTTAGTTTCCTTTCCTCTACAATTTGAAAGTGGCAGGAGACACAAGAGCTATGTACACCGTCTCAGCATCTCTCCTGTTTTAAAACATCCTATGTGCTACTTAGTGTAAAGCCCCAAGAAACCTGATTTGCTCTCTTAGCTGATCAAACTTCAAGCAAGAGGTAGGACTAGAGCCATTCAGAGCTCCCTCCCAACCTGAATTACCCTATGTCCTACGATCCTGTGATCCTATTTCATCGCCTGTCTCTGATGGAATTCTGCCTGGAGCCCCTTGCAAGAATCATAGTTCATTTTACCTGGTTTGGGTCTGGGTGCGTTACTGCTCTCAACACTGTAGATCACTTGGGGGAAAAAAAGGCAAGCAGGTCCATCTGACCATAAATAGTATATTAAGCAGACAATTAAGTCTTTTATGCATAATCCTCTCTCTATGACTAGCTAATAAGACCCTTTAACCTAATTAAATGCATTTTGCATGTGTTTATTTCATGCTGATGCTGTTTTCTCATAGACTTGACTTCTGAAGCCTAGTTACAACCTTTCCACACTTGTATTTGTCCCATGGAGACAACATGTAAGTTAAGTGTGTCTTGCCCCCGTCACCTTTGAAAATCAGCACGCAGCCCTGCAGACGCCAAGACCCTCTCTGTTTACTGCCTTGTTATTTTCATTGACTCTCGCTCGCAGTTGCAATTGTTAATGGCAACCCCATGTGCATAGGGTGTCACCCCCAACACATGCCGGCCTGTGATTTATCACCCTCCACTTCCTGGCTCACAAGGCAGCCCAACATCTGGTTGTGACTAGGGCCCCATTTTGGTTTGAGGTTCCTTTTCTCCCGCGGCGTCTGAAAGCACTGAGAACCAAAAATGATACAGGGAGCAAACCAGCCCACGCTGCGCTGGAGCAGGGCTTCAGCCTTGACATAAAAGCAAGTGTGGAGCAACTTCCAGTGCATCTACAAAACGCAGTCTGTCTAATTCCTGTTTACATTGTTATATGACCACACACCCTATGTCCTACTGACACTCAAGATCTGGTTTGCAAACCGCTCAGAAGTGGCTTGTTAAAGAAAACTCATTTTTAGCCCCTTCACCTTTAACAATTTGAGGAGCTTCCCAGTCTGCTTTCACAGCATGCAGATGGCTTGAAAATTAGTAACTTATGCGATGGAGGGTTAGATCAGATTGCCCACTCTCACTGTCCAACTCAGGCATCCTAATTATCATGAAATCTAAATTCAAGATGACAACGATGAGCAATTCGGAGAACTGCCAAAGGCTCAGAGCTTGGCTCGTAACACCATCAACAGAGAAAAATAATCACTGATTCTACGCCGGAAACCTGTAGTAGACAGACCCCATCACTGCCAATGAATCAGTGTGAAAAAAATCAACCCTTAATAAACATCATGGAGCTGGTAAATACTGAGGGTGGACCAAGTCCTGTTGGAGCTACCAAGTACATTTCAGAAGGTTTGTCTATAGGTATTGATCAAAGTAGGGACTTAAGAGAGACCTGTCTGTGAACATTTAGAAGTATTCTGTGGAAAAAAAACAAATATCCCAGTACACTTCTACTCTCTTCCATTATATAATTGCCATGGGTGTTAAAAATGCTGGTCTCACATAGCGGGTCCTGGTATATAGGGCCATTTCAGGACTTTTACGTACACAATGTCAGAAGAAAAGCAGTATCACCGTTAGTCTGAAGACCTGAAACAGCCTCTCAAGGTAAGAACTGACAGGCAATGCTGAGACAGTACAGCAAATGATAGCCTGGGAACAGCAGGCCAGAGGCTAAGGTTACCATTAATGCACCTGAATGCCAAACAGAAACCACTCTTCTGATGAAAAGTTTCCCACTGAGGAATCCTTTATAGCTCAGGACAGGTCTTTCTTTAGTTCACATTTTGGCTTTGCATGCTTGCCCAGACTGTCTCCCTGACATAAGAGATGCTTAAGAACAACAAGCATTAAATCTGCAAAACAGAATTGCAGAGAGATGTGACGTATAAAATAAACTGAAAATGAGTCTCAAGACATGTTAACAGGAGTCTAAATCATAGAATATTAGAATTGTTTGGGTTGGAAGTGACCTTCAAAGATCATTGAGTCCAACCCCCCTGCCATGGGCAGGGACATCTTTCACTAGACCGGGTTGCTCAAAGCTTTGTCCAACCTGGTCTTGAATGCTTCCAGGGATGGGGCATCCACAGCTTCTCTGGGCAGCCTGTGCCAGTGCCTCACCACCCTCATCATACTAAATTTCTTCTTTGTATCTAATCTAAACCTACCTTCTTTCAGTTTAAAACCATTACCCCTTGTCCTATCAGTACAGGCCTTGGTAAAAAGTCTCTCTCTGTCTTTCTTATAGGCCCCCTTTAAGCACTGAAAGGCTGCAATAAGGTTTCCCCACAGCCTTCTCTTCTCCAGGCTGAACAGCCCCAACTCTCCCAGACTGTCTCCATAGCAGAGGTGCTCCAGCCCTAGGATCATCTCCATGGCCTCCTCTGGACTCCCTCCAACAGCTCCATGTCCTTCTTGTGTTGGGGGCTCCAGAGCTGGAGGCAGCACTGCAGGTGGGCTCTCACCAGAGCAGAATAGAGGGGAGAATCACCTCCCTCAACCTGCTGGCCACGTTGTTTTGGATGCAGCCCAGGATGCAAGTGGCTCTTTGGGCTGCAAGTTCAGATTGCCAGTTCACATCCAATTTTCATGCACGAGGACCCCGAAGTCCTCCACAGGGCTGCTCTTAATCCATTCATCCTCCAGTCTGTATTGAGACTGGGGATTGCCCAAGTGCAGGGCCTTGCACTTGGCTGTGTGGAACTTCATGAGGTTCACACAGGCCCTCTCCTCAAGGCTGTCAAGGTCACTATGTTTAGCATCCCTTCTCTCAAGCTAATCAACTGCATCACTCATCTTCGTGTCATCTGCAAACTTGCTGACACAAGCCAGCATCAACAGAAAACATGGCTGGTGTGGAAGTATGTGGTGACCAATGGATTTCAGTATCAAGAAATGTTTCTGCTAATCAATATTTTATCATTCAAGATACCAAATATTAGGTCTGCTCACAAAAGGAAGAGAAACTTTGGTTGAGACGAAGCATACAGTAATGTCCTGCTTCATCTTTATCTTGACTTTTTAATGTTGAAGCATCAGTCCTGCTCACATGTTGATAATGTTAGGCATACTGGTCCAACATCATGCTTCACCTAAAGTCAGGCCTAGTCTAAAGTTTAAGAGATTACTTTAAACTAGATGATGAAATTCCCTGTGTCACTAACAGGTGACAGGAAACAATCCCCTTCCCAAGGTAATTCAGCCCATCCTACAATGAGTGTCCTGCATTCTTGGACTGACCTATTCTTTGAAATCATCCACCTCTCTCCATCACCTACAAAAGCAAGATTTCACCAAACAGCTAAGCCAAATTAAGAGTCTATTGTAGCCAAGAAGGGGAGATTTTAGTTTCTCTCTCTTCTTCCCCACTTTTATCTCCTTCTGACCCTGATTCCCTTTCTTTC
>KL269214.1:15547-27222 GCA_000699545.1 Podiceps cristatus | reverse complement strand
GAATACCCCTCTGGCCAGCCGGGGTCAGCTGCCCCAGCCGTGCCCCCTCCCAGCTCCTTGTGCCCCTCCTCGCTGGCAGAGCAGGGGAAGCTGAAAAGTCCTCAATTTAGCATAAGCACTGCTCAGCTACAACTAAACCATCAGTGTGTTATCAACATTATTCTCATCCCAAATCCAAAACACAGCACTATACCCGCTACGAGGAAGAAAATTAACTCTATGCCAGCCAAAACAAGGATAATGCAGTATCATATATTCTACCCAGCTAGATCCCACTTATTATTGTAAGTAATCTGACTCCTATGTCTTAACCTACAAAATCTACAAAAATGTCATTGCAAACCAGAATTTACCAATTCCACAAACAAAATCTATTTTCCAGGCTAAGCTGGCTTCCCACTGTGTAGCTATTCAGAAAGGTGTGGGAACACCAACACTCATTCTACACAGTATTCCCCTGTCCTGGGAAAGGTGTTTTGGAGAGGGAAGACTTCATCTGCCTCTAGCATGAAAGTCAAAATGAAATATTCTGAAAGATGCACTGTTTGCCTTGCAGCATTAGAGTGAAATGCCATGTAGTCTTGAGAAACAGAGTTATGCTGCTTCTCAGAAAATGAGGAAAGAAAAACAAGCAGTAGCCTTCTGTGTGACCACTGTGTGTTCTAGCATTTCATGTATGGTTTTCCTTCACCAGAGGATTAATTTGCTGTTAATCTGAACCCTCCCTATTCAGAGGCTCCACATCAGAGGTGTCTTGGAAACAACAGTGTCTCTCAGGACCTTCTCATAATCAACTACAGAAACATAGTGTGCTATTAGGGCAGGAAATAAACTACCTGGAAAATTGTTTAGAGTGTAGTTATCAACGATTCATTTTTCATAGCGAAAGGATACATCAAGCGGGGTTTTGCAGAGGTCAGTCCTAGATCCAGTTCTAATGAAAATATTTTCATTTTCCTGGACACAGTGTACCTGGATGATGACCAGGATGCTGGAATATAGATAAAGTTTATTATATTTCCAGATGATACCAAGCTAGGAAATACAGCAATAAAGAGAGAGGGAGAGAATTCAACATGATCTTGAGAGGCTGGAGATACAGACAAGACCAAGATACTAAAGTCAGCCAGGAACAATCTACGAGGCAAATACAGGATGAAACTCAGCTTTCCACATCTGCAGATCACAAGGGTGAACATCAACCAGCGATGTCAAGTGGCTGATGGACCTCAGACCAGAAGATCTATACCCTTTCCTTTTGCTCAACAGTAGTAAGATCTCAGCTAGAGAGAGCTGAGCGTGTGCCTGGTCTGGGGCTCTTGGTTGCCAGTGAAGACATGGACCTCCAGAACAGAGTCCAGAGGAAAGAAAAAGAAGAACCGCTAATTCAGGCAATACTGATATTGTCACCATAAACGGCAGAAGTTTGAGAAGGAACCTGGGAGATGTGGAAAAAGGCTTCAAAAATACAAAGGTTATAGACAGCAGAAAGAAGGAATCTGGTTTCAATGCTCATTTGGACAGATGAGAAGTAAATAATGGTTTCAGTTAGTCACTAGGAAAGCACTTCTAACGGAAAGGAAATCATGAAAATGCATTGCCAGAAGAGTCTCCCCTGAGTAAACATCTGTCAGGAATGGTCAGTGTCCATCCTGCTTGGCGACTAATGAGCTCTTGAAAGGAGCTGACTGTTGCATGACTCAAGGATGAAGCAGTTACCTCTCCATGTGTACAAGAAGAACCTGACAAAGTCGGCCCATGTCAGCAATTTTCAGTTGCCTGCTAGCCATAGACACGGTACTATTACAAATCATTCTTGGTTTCCCAGTCGCTTTCCCCAAATCTCCAGAGCCTTCTAGACTAATTCAGTCCCAATTGTTTGCTCAGTCATCAAATCCCCTTACCTGGATATGACAAGTGAGCTTTGATCATCTCTGTTCTCCAAGGTGGCAGTGATAAGGTCTATATTAAGTCACCAAGGCATCATGTTGCCAGCTGGCCAGGAGTTCTTACCAAAACACTATTTAACCTTATAAGGATGGTGGAGAGGCATATAAGTTAGGGAAGCAGATAGAAAACTAGAATCTGTCCAGTGGGAGCTAAATAAAAGGTGAACCTTTACACCATCTATGTAAGACGGCTACACAGGCCAAAGATCCAGTGAGCAACAGACTGGAAGAGGCGATTTGGGTTTTCAAGTTGTTACAGACATGACAAACTGTACTAGAAATTTAGTCCAAATGGATTTCCTTCATGCTCCCCCATGCAGCCAACCATTACCAGCAAAGAGAAGATGTTTCAAAGCAACCTCATGACAGAAAAAAAAAAAAGCAAGAAAGACCAGAAGCACCCTCCAAGTGTGACTGGGGATTTTGGGGGTGTGCCTGGGCCTTCCCATGCCCCAAAACACACCTCAGCAGGGTCAGACCTCCCAGCCCTTGAACACGAGGAAGGCAAAGCACCCAAGAGTCACCTCTGTATTGTTTCAAGTCCCGTCCCCTCTCTTCCATAAATTACCTAGGACTGTGATTTGTAACAGGAAACTTCTCATTAGCATCTCTTGCTTGTGCGACAGTTAAGTGTTTGATTACTGTTTTCAAGCAGTATAAAAGGCACCAGTCAGCAGGCGGACAGATTTCATCCTTGAAGGAAGAAGGTATTTGCATCTACCTTTTGCACTTCTTGCCTTGGAACAACAAACCGTCACTTCTTTGTAACAGGATTAAATGACCCCACCACCCACCTCCAGATCTCCACTCTGTGCCCTTGGAGCTGCTCAACCTGTATTTCCTTTCCCTTGTTCTTGCTTTTTGTTTCAGAGAAGCACACCTACGCGTTTACTGGGGGATGTATCCTGCCTCGTCTCACCCCTGCCCAAAGCTCATCCATCGCATTTTATGAAGGGGAGCGTCATTCGGATGGGAGCTCCCACAGTGCAACCTTTGTAAATCGTCATCTAAATGTTGCAGACTGCCAAAGCCTGAAATAACCAAGCGTTCAGCAAGTGACCAGCAGAGACCTGATTCTGGCAGGCAGCGGAGTTGCTCTAGCAGTGGATGTTGCTTGACACCTAACCCAAATAAATGCATCACCCTGGCAAAGCAGAAAGGAAAAGGAAAGATGCAGACAAGGTAGCCTTTCTCTGCAGTCACTGCAACAGATAGAGGAGAGCGCCAGAGCTGCGACCAGCGGCACGAAGGATTTTGCTGGTGTTACCACATCAGCTGTGGCAAAGAAAAAGCCATAAGGTTGGTCACAGCTGTACAGAAGGAAAACCTTGGAGCAGCAGCTTGGGTTCTGCCTGCTTTTTCTTTGCACTCATTTCATTTCTCACCCTGGGTGTACTGCTTAAGGTAGGATTCATGACACAGCAATCAGGCACACGAATTTCACTTCAGGGAGAAGGTAAGTGCTTAACACTAACAAAATGAGTCACAAAAAAAAAATACTGATTTCCTGCTCAGGCACCTCACTAAATTTCTTCACACCTAGACTTACTTTGACATCTAAGGCTGGCAGCCGCTGCACATGCCCGGGAACGCCAGGAGCTCGGCTAACCATCCCTGAAGGACTCATCTCCTCCAGTGGCCTCTTGCCACTCTGACAGCACCGGCTCCGGCGCAAAGCCCAGCCATCACAGCCACTTTCCATCAAAAAAGCACATGCAATGGCCACCTTCTGCAACCTCATCTAGGGAGCTGAGGAAACAAGAGCCACACTTCCAAACCCCAGCGCAGCCTCAGCAGGGCTTAACCATTTCCACGTCCTGAAGGGACCAGAGAACCCTGCTGAAGGAGTCGCCTTCTCCTCCCGGGGAAGCTCAGCAGCTGCACAGCCCAAGCCCAAGAGCCACGGGGCAGAGCCTTGCTGTGAAGCTTCACCACCGCATGGGCGGATTTGAGTTTTGCAAGCCAGGTGAGGAAGGGCTGCGTCCCTTACAGCAGCCCTGATGGTCCATGCTGCTGCTCTTCTCTCAGCAGCAACAGTGACAAAAGCCTGGCCAGCCCAGCCGTCTGGGTAAAGAAGACCACAAACATTTCCTTGCTTTAGTCATCAGCCACACAAGGCAAACACCTACTGGGTGCCTGGTCATGGAGGCAGAAAATTTGCTGGCAGCATGGAGTTTGGCTCCTTCAGCCTTCAAACTGGGACTGGGAGAACTGGTGCCAATTCCTGGCTGACACACAAAGCACCTAAGTGCTCGTGCGGATGATGTTGACATCCCTCCTGGCCGCAGTTCTCCATACAGCATCTCCCAGCACCCTGTGGGGTACCGCAGACTGACACAGAGCTTTTGAGTGATAGCGAGCGGGACCCAGAAGTCGCACTCATAGACAGGTACAGCCTTTTCCATTGCAGGCACTGCAAGAGGAAATGAGTAAAAACACATCCACGTTCCCTTGGACTTCCAAAAGAACCAAATCTCTATCCAGCCTCTTCAGTGGAGGTTACAAGCTGGAGGACTCTTCATAGCAAGAGTCAAAAAGCATCCTGAGAAAAGAGCTACAGCTCTTGCTGCCCTGTCAAGCTCTCAGGACTATGTCATTCTTTCACTGGCCCCCACTACAGTGTTTTTATGGTTTTCTTGCTTTCCTTTCTGCTCTCTTTCACAGTCCCCCAGAGTTTCAATCAAAGTTGCATTTCCCCACTTCTCGTTCTCCCCAGCCCCTTGCATTCCTGGAGGAAAACAAGGACAAGCAGAGCTGGCTGGCTGTAAAAAGCTGTTCTCACCATGAAAGCAGTGCTTTCCAATAAAACTTAAGCAGCCTGGCTGCATTGCTGTGCTTTGCTTCTCTGCTCTAGGGCACATCTGCAGAGATACAGCAGCCTCAGATGGGTGACATAAATAATAAAGAATCATTCTTAATAATCAAGTAACTTCAGCCTTGCCAAAAAAGTAGCCGATACACCCATTCCAGCTACTGCACATTTATAAATATGTTGATCTCTGGAGCCCTCTTCCCACCAGAGCTGCGACTGAACCAATCCCAAGTTTGATTTTTCTCTTAGTTGACTTATTTATTGCCAAATTCCAACACCAAAAAAACAAACAAACAAACAAAAAAATGCACTTTTCAAATGTGATTTATGAAGTGCCTCTAAGTAAGCACATTCATGCACACATAAAAACACACAGGGCTGTGGTTCCAGCGGCACGGGAAAAGTGGCAACAGGAACTCTCACTGCATAATAACACTACCTGAGCAAGCCCTTTTCTTTGTCTGCAAAGGCTTGGGGCCAGATCTTCAGGGGGAGGCACACTTCATTAGCTTCCTTCGGGTTGTCAAATTATGCTTTTTTTGATTCATTTTGAAAAACTTCACTTTTACACAGACACACACGCATGAAAGGCAACTATCAGCCCTTGTTCAGTTCAAACTAGGCCATCCCTGCACGTTCAAACAGTTTAACAGCCTAGCTTTAAGCCTTTACAACCATCTCTTCCCATCATCAAAGAGGAAGGCCGCTTAATTTTCGTTTTACAGGGCAGAAGCAAAGCATAGTAATCTTCAACCCATCTTTGCTTAACGAGAGCGCCGTGTACTCTGTCCCAAAGCAGATTGTCATCCAAGATGCTCTCACAGCTATTTGCAGAGCAGGGTCTCTTGCATCACTCTTGTAATCTCAATATGTAAGTTGCTGAGAAGCAAAACGGGGTTTTCAGCAAGAACAGAGGTCATTTGCTGTGCCTTGAACGCTCTGAGTGGCTAAATGTGAGCAAAGCATTTTGAGCCCCAAGACACGCTCGGTGGCAAAGCCCGGTCTGACAAAAGGGGTGTGCACAGGGTAGCAGGGACCTGCAGCCCCTGCTCAGCTCTGGAAAGGAGCTCAAAATCGCATCTCCGGGGGCCATGCTCTGCACTTTACCCTGGCTCCTGCTCTCCTCCCCGGGCCTGGGGAAGTTCAGATATTTTTAGCTGTTTGCCATGACTGAAGGAATGTCTTTTCCTAACTTACCTCATTCATAAGGGCAGCTCCGCCAAGACAAACAGGTCCTAAGTGTAATTACACCAACTCCAGCCAGGGGAGAGAGCTCACACCATGTTAACATGCATGCTCGAATCATAAGTACCTGGAATTATGAGTATTTATGGTGCGCGAAATTACGTTCCTGACTTCCTCACCTGGCCACACAGATAGGAGGGGGAGGGAATTTCAGAGCCTTCCTGCCCTTTTGTGGCTGAGCACCTCTGAAAGCGAGCGAACAGCCTGAAAACCCCAAAAGATGAGGGTGGAGTCATCATGGGGTGCTCCCTGAGCTGGGGTCTTTTCAGGAATACATGCCAAAAGGAACGCCAGCAGCCAAGAGCAACTCAATTTCTCGCCTGAGGAAATCTGTTCTGCCCCAGGCTCACTTTGTTAATCACACACTCACCTCCATTTGCCTTTACTCTCACCTCTCAGAGCCATCCCATAAGCAGACAGCAATTGACACCCTCATGAGCAAAGGGACCAAGGACTCGATGAATAACCCCCATATAAAACTATTATGCTTCGAACACCAACTCATTAACTCTCCAAAATACCATCTATGTTGTAAAACCAGTATAGAATTTACCTTTCACAAGTGAGAAAGCTAAACCATGGAAGGTAATTGACTTGCCCAAGGCCACCAAGGCAAATCAGTGTCAGAGTAAACTAAAGGCAGCAAAGCTGCCTCCTTGCTCTGCCTTCCAGCTGCCTATGTGACCCCAGGCCCAAAGGACCTACATGCTGAGGGAACAGGGCTTCTCTGCTTCATAGGGCTTTCAACAAACATTCAAGGTGTTCAGACACAATTTCATCTGCAGATACCACAAAAGCACTGACGGTAACTACTCAGAGGTCTGGGCTTAGGCATTTCAGCCATGCCAGGGAGGAAAATGTAGCTATTGAATATCTACACTATCTAAAAACTCTAGCTAACATTTTATCTATCTATCCATCTATCTATCTATCTATCTCAAAAAAATTAGCAGACCCCCAGAAAAGCTAGTTCAGTGCACAGACAGAACTTTTGTCATGTTATCCACCACTGGCAGACATGTGGTGAATGGAGGTGCCTTATCCATAGGGAATCAGTATAGAAATAGGCTCAAGATGGGAAAATACAGATGTGCAGCCCCTCAAAGTCCTGCTTTATCCATTTTGGACACTGCCTCAGAATTACCAAGCAGCGCTCTGCCGCTGCCTCAGAGCTGCTCTGCGCTGCACAGGTTGTGGCACTATGAGCACTTGCTGGCTTTTCATTAACGTAAATGGTAGTATAGGTGACGACGAGCAAAGAGACCGTTACATCCATCCCCTCAAAGGGATGTGCGTTCATCGTGATGTGTCTCACACACCACATTTATCATCCTCTCAGCAGTGACAAACTCCGGACCAACAACAACAAAAGGGCTTAATCCCTTTCCAGGGAGTTCTTGTCTGCAAAATCCTCCTTATGAAAGACATATGTGAACCTGCCAGCTCAGACAGATGCAGAAAGCCCTGGTAAATGCAGGAATGAATGTTCTCGCACACAGAATTGGCAAGAAATAATGGGGAGATTCGAACAATGAAAGAAGTAAATCATTTCAATATGACAGGCTGGATTCTAGAATGATTTCAGGCCACGGACATAGAAATCAAAGACCATCTCTGGCAATCCCAGAGGAAAACAAACCTTTCCTTTCCCCAGAAAGTAAAGTTATAAGCCAAGGTGAAGCAAATTGAGACTGAGGAAGGGAACGATCCCCATTCAGCAAGGCACATTACAATAATCAGAGCAAAGGTGAAGCAAATTGAGACTGAGGAAGGGAATGATACCCATTCAGCAAGGCACATTGCAATAATCAGAGCGCACACGATACCGGAGATGTAATTTAAAGCAGAGATCAAATTCTACAAAGCAAGACAAAAAAGAAAAGTAATAGTAAAGGAATGCTATGAGCAACAGGAAACCTCAGCACTGACAAGGCCTTACTGAACACTACACAAACCATACAGCACATGCCGCACCTGAGAGGATCTTTCATATTGCAGATATTCAATCCCCCTGCCAGACTGTGTGCATGATTCTTCTTTGCTTTTTATTAGCTAAGATCAAAATCCAGCATCTAACGAAAGCTCAAAGTCTCTCTAACCAGCATTTAAGAAAGATACCAGTCTGATTTCCTGGATTAAGACGAAACAACAGGAAAGTCTGGGAGGTCCAAATCATACCTTAGATTCCTGGCAGCAAAGTGTGGCAGCCCCACATCTGCTTTCCCCATCAGAGAAAATGCCCAAGCCCACTTTTTGGGTGATGTCAAGAGCAGCTTCCCAAATTTAAAACATCACCATTGTTCAGAAGGCACTTCAGAAATCAGTGCGGTCACAGACAGCAGCTAAGCAAAGCTCAGCTCATTGCTGGACACCACGGACATCGCGCGGACACATCAACCCCCTGGAACTCTCACCGACGGATGGGAAACATCCCACTCCTAAAAATGCATGAACCAGGATGGAGAACTTCAGGCCATCACTGCCCATTGGTGGCTGAATTTCAGAGAGATACAGCACACTCCCTTTGGACCCAAAGCAATGCTCTCTTCATCCACCAAATGTCGCATCATTGCTCACCAGCTCTGCAAAGATATGAGATGCTGGTTGAAATAATTCTCAGTCTTCATGGGTTTTCTGTTTTTTTTAACTAATTTGAATTGAATTTGTTTCTCAGTTCTCCCCTCAAACAGATTATTGTTTCAATTACTTTCCCGTAAGCTTCTTTCATTTCATGTTAAAGTGTTCCCAAACTTTCTTTCTAATCAAAATAATAGGAATTCATTTAGAAAGCTTAATTTGTAGGTGAGTTAGAGACATTTACCCCACTGTCTGGCCTGCAAGCCAACCAGCTTTGACTCTTAAAATCCCTTGGGAAATCAGGACTACATTTTAGGGAAGGATACTACAATTAAGAAGATAATATATATATATACACACATGCACACACACATATAATTGTTTGCTATTGATCCACCACCTCAAGCCTTTTTGGGGTATTGTGGCACTTCTGCACTTGCTCCTTTGTGTTGGCTTTTGCAGCTGGGGGCGTATAATTTCTTCAGTCTTCCAGTTGCTTTTCTCCCTAGAAAGATGCCAAACTTTTTTTGCAAGCTACGTGGATGATCTCACAAGTTTCTAATCACAAGTGTTTCTGTTGTGGCTGACTGCAAGTGATGATTCAAACTATGTGAGTCCTGTTCCAATACAAGAGCATAAAAACGCAGCCGCTGCCGCTTGGAACGTGGCCACTGCTTAGCGGAGCAGAAACACACGGCACATTCCCAGGAAAAGCAAGAGGGAATCATTGGTGTAGCACGTGAAAGGTTTGGTAAAGCTGGGGGATTTGCACAGACATAGGAGAGACGGTGATTCCAGCACCATCAGCTGGGCCATCAGTGCAATACTGACTCATGCAAGGACCCCCTGCAGCACGTCCCTAATGCGCTCTTCCTCCTTTAATCCTTAGGCATCCCGCTGTTGAGGCAAAAGATCCAGGAGTTGACTTGCTGCAACACTGGAGGCTGTAAGTGTAGCATAAAGTTGCCTTTTTCCAGCCAGAACCATAGATAAAACCAACACCTGTCCTCCCTCTTCAGCCCAGGGAGTCCCATACACACCGGCAGGTTCCCACTACCTAAGGAGAAACACACAGGCAGGTTCACAGCGTTCCTCTCCTTCCATAGCGCTTGTTCATCTGATATCAGCCTCCCATATTTATCACCGTGAAATCAAGTTATTTATTTGAGAATATGTATCAACTGTCTGACATTTGAAAATCTATTTACAGTGCTTGTCTTCTCATTACTCTGTTTACAATGTTGATTTTATTGAAATGTCACTTTGGAATACTGACTTCACTTGAATTACAAATAAAAATGGGATTTCTTGAAGAAAATTAAATATATATTTCATAGTCAACAGACAGGAAAATCTCTCTGAGTTGCTCTAGCATAGAGAAATAATTGGCAATTTAAGAGGGCTGTGTAATGTTGTATAACTCAGGAGACCGAGAGCTAAGCACTGGTGTGCTGTGGAGATTGGGGGTTCAAAACCTGCTCACATTCCAGCAGCATCAGATCCATTTATTCTGTCTGTGTTTCCATTTTCCCCAGTTGTGATAATGAAAAGCTCTGCAGCAAAACTTGGCATTTAATTCTTTCTGTTCTCTCCTGCATCTGTCTCCATGCCACCAGCTCTGCAGCTCTCTCCATTAAGCTTTTGGTAAAAGGTGGGTGAGTGGGACTGGACCTTCTCCAGTAGATGGAAAAGGTACGTGACATTGGCTCATTTTTGTACATTTTGCCAGTAACATTTTGTCAATGAGACGTGTGAAAAATCACGCACCTGACATGGCTATGCAAACAGAGCACTTCATGCTGGGGCCAGGAACTCTATTTGCTGCTTAGTTTCTCCTTCTAAGCAACAGAGTCAAACTACATGAGCAAAAAAAATTTTTGGCAGAGACTAGCTAGGTCTTTACCGGGTAATTTATTAATAGAGTTTTGTTGCTGGAGCTGGAAATCCAGGTAAGTAAAGCAACCCTTTATTTGAGGAGGAAGACGTGTCATTAAGGCAGTGTTGGAGAAGGATCTTGTCACCCATGGTAGAGGGACAGTCTTGCCGCACCCATCTGCAAGGATCTCCAGTGCTCTATGGGTCAGTACATTGCCATTCCACATTCTGTCTGCTACAACTGAATAATAGTAAATCTCCCCATGAGAAATCCCAAATTTGTCTGTTCCACTGGAATGGGTTGCCCAGGGAGGTGACTGAGTCACCATCCCTGGAGGTATTTAAATGATGGGTAGATGAGGTGCTTGGGAACATGGTGAGGCACAGTTGGACTCCATGATCTCAAAGGTCCTTTCCAACCAAGGGATTCCATGATTCTACGGTTAAAAAGCATATAGATCGTGTTCACTGCAGGGCTCTGAACAGTCACTAGAGATGGATCCACCTTTTTGCCAGAGGGAAGCCCTAACATCCCTTGTGCCTTCCCAAGGTCCAAGTGCCTTCCCACCCCATCCAGGGGCTTTTCGTGAGTGCTAATCCCTGCATATCACTCATGGCCCTACCGCAGGGGGAAATGTCAATACATTCCAGGAAAAGAGCTTTGCAAACCCTTATGGGGCTCCATGTACGGAGACTCCGGCTGTGAATCTTCATACCAACTGAAAGGGCTGGAGGCACATTCAACCAAGATATACAACTGAAATAATTTCAAGTGAAGCAAATATCTAGTGAGGTGGGAACTTGCCCTGCAAAGCTTCTCCTGAAGGAGATAATTACCAGCCTCTGAGCTGCCTCTGATAAGGGCTGTTTCTGCAGTGTTAGCAGCTGCTCATTGGTTATTACTCATTAATTGTAATAAAGACAGATTTCAGGTTTCTCATGGGGAAAAATACTAATTATTCAGTTATAGCAGACAGAACGTGGAATGGCAATGTACTGACCCATAGAGCACTGGAGACACTTGCAGATGCGTGCAGAAAGACTGTCCCCTCTACCATGGATGACAAGATCCCTCTCCCACACTGCCTTAATTAAGTAAAGTAACCAGATTGCTTTACAGACCTTTAAATCTGCAAACATGCCTCTGCCATGGTTTAACCCTGGCCAGCAACTAAGCCCCACGCAGCCAATCGCTCACTCCCTCCCGGTGGGATGGG
>KL269214.1:388-15446 GCA_000699545.1 Podiceps cristatus | reverse complement strand
CCCACGGGCGGGCGGGTGCTCAGCCATCCCAGGAAATCAGGGCTCCGTCACGCGTAACGGTGACTTGGGAAGACAAACGCCATCACTCCCAACATCCCCCCTTCCTTCTTCTTCCCCAGCTTTACACGCTGAGCATGACGTCACATGGTGTGGAACAGCCCTTGGGTCAGTCGGGGTCAGCTGTCCCGGCTGTGTCCCCCCCAGCTCCTTGTGCCCCCTCAGCCTCCTCACTGGTGGGGTGGGGTGAGGAGCAGAAAAGGCCTTGACTCTGTGTCAGCCCAGCTCAGCAGTGACGAAACCATCCCTGCATTATCAGCACTGTTTCCAGTATAAAGCCAAACACAGCCCCATCCTGGCTGCTGTGGGGAAAATTAACTCCATCCTAGCCAGAACCGGCACAGCCTCTCATACATTCTGACTGACCATCTTCAGTTCAGTTGCAAAACAGGAGTGCCACAAGACTACACAGCACTTTAGGCTGAGGACACAAGCATGAGTTCAATCCCTAATCCACTGCCCATGCATGTTGGTAACCACCTAAACCTGACAGTAACATCCTCCTAGACCTTCTGCAATGATCCAGTCAGGACAAGTCTTAGTCTGAAGCCACCTATAACATGACTAGACCTGCATGCTTCTTCCCAGGAGCCGAGAGGAAGACTCCAGAAGGTCTCCTTTCCTCCAGCATCACAGCTCAGCCAATCCCAGCACTTGCTTCCCAGCATCATACGGGAGGAGAAGACCTCCTTGGGCAGGCATCAGCCGCAGCCACGTCGCCGAGCTGTTACTTGCCACCTCCTAGCCAGGGTGCATGTCTGGACAGAGTCATGTCTGCACGGAGACAGAAGACACTCTTGGCCGAAGCTCAGCCCTCCACAGTAACACACAAGATAAGCAGAGCAACAGTGGCTGTGTCAGCTGCTTCTCCTCTGTGTCTTGGCTCCAGGTAAGAGAGACTTCTCACAGACATGCAAGAATTTTCTCTTTGGAGTCTTTGCTGAAACTAGCATGATACCCCATTTAATCTGCGTTGTGAGGATGTACTCGGTACAGCTGCCATCTCCTGCAGTGCCCAAACAACTCGCAGTCTCCAGAACACTGCTCCTCGCAACCTCGCGGTGAAGCAAGGCACTGCGCTGAGTCCCGTCTCACTAAACCCCATCTGAGACACTCGCCCACGTTGCCAGTCTACGGCAGCCCAGGGACTTGTATCAGGGCTGATACTACCAAGGAGGTACAATTGGGAAGAGCATTCCCATGCAGACTTTTGCTTAGAAAAACAAACAAACAAAAAGTCTGTCAGAACTGCTGCAGAAAGAAATAGCCCTTGGAAAACTTAAGGCCAGAGTTTCAGACCCAGAGAAGTCTTCTACATCTGTGAAAATGGGACAACTGTAAATATGGCTGCACTCCAACCTTGCCATGAAATGGTCTCTGCAACTTGCTGCAAGGCTGACGGACATCTGTATCTCTTCATGCTACTCCTGTGCTTAACAATAAAAATAAATATCTTTAGTTACCTGTGTCCTGAAAGAACAGCCACATCATATGGCAAATCCCCCAAGGTGTCAGGACTGAAATTGGGCCCTAGAGAGCCCGAAAGGGCAACAACTTCACCACTTGGGCTGAAGAACGAGCAGTCCCTTTCGGTCCCACAAACAGAGCCCATTCACGAGGCACAGTCGACCGCCAGGTGGTGTGGGGGGGGAGCCAGCTCAGCACAGCCAAACCCACAGCTGTGGGGTCAGCTCCCGGGGGACCAGGTGGCATGTGCTAAGGTGGTATTGCCTCATGAGACCTTATGGAATTACATCTGGCCCCTACAACGGGTGGGCTGGAGCTATCAACTCCAGCCAAATCGCCAGCTCCATCTCTGATTAAAGTAAATCCCTGCATAACCCTGCTGACTCGTTATGGCAGACGCCATTTGCTGGTTACAAGAGAGGCAAAGGAAGCTTCTGGGTAGGAGGGTCCTCCAGATGCAAAACTTGGTGGTAAGGAGCGATGGCCCACTGTTTCGAGAGCAGGTACATTACCCAATGGGCCAAACACCAATAGGAGGAAAATTCTGAACTTTTTGAAGCATTAATTAATGTCACCATTGAACTTACCAGCAGCCACCAGATGGACAGTTAAGATACTTTTCATAGAATCACAGAATCATAGAAAGGTCTGGGTTGGAAGGGACCCCAAGGATCACAGAGTTCCAACCCCCCTGCCACAGGCAGGGACACCAACCTCCAGGCCTGGACCTACACAAGGTTGCCCAGGGCCCCATCCAACCTGGCCTTGAACACCTCCAGGCATGGGGCATCCACCACCTCTCTGGGCAGCCTGTTCCAGCCCCTCACCACCCTCTCTGTAAAAAACTTCCCCCTAATATCTAATTTAAACCTTCCCTCCTCCAGCTTTAATCCATTCCCCCTTGTCCTGTCATTTTCTACCCTTTTAAAAAGTTGGTTCCCCTCCTGTTTGTACGCTCCCTTCAGGGACTGGAAGGCTGCAATGAGGTCCCCCCGCAGCCTTCTCTTCTCTAGGCTGAACAAGCCCAGCTCCCTCAGCCTCTCTTCATAGGGGAGGTGCTCCAGCCCTCGGATCATCTTCGTGGCCTCCTCTGAACCCTCTCCAACAGTTCTGCATCTTTCTTGTTCTGCTGGCCCCAGACCTGGACACAGGACTCCAGGTGTGGCCTCACGAGGGCAGAGTAGAGAGGGACAAATACTTTTCTTTTTACATTTACTATAAGGAACAGTATCTATTGGCCAAAGCTACCTTTGAAGTGACAGCTAGGGGATATGTGAGTCTTGACCTATACACAACAGGGGGATCAGGAAACCGGTAGCCTATACTGTAGATATTTGCCTTAAAAAAGCCATCATTGTTACGTTCGTATTTGCTCCTGATCCATCTGCAGGAAACCTTCAAGTACGAAAAGTTGTTAAATCCAGAAACAATAAATTATCCAGGAGGAAAAGGGAGAAGAGGCAGCTCCTTTAATCTCCCAATAAAGAAGCAAAGGAAATTGCATCATACCCAGATGGGAGACGGATGGGGCTGGCCCGCCAGACAGAGGGATCAGCGCATTGGCATTAATGGCATCACTTCCACAGATCCAGACAGACACGAGCTATAGAGAAGGCCAAAGTGAATGCCTAGATCCAACTCCCTCTTGGCTGTCCGAGAGTCTTAATGCAATTTTTGTATCTGGTTACTATTTCTCATATAAAGTGCATCAAACCCTTGGCCCTAATGCGTGGAGAAGAGTGAACTTTGCCACTCGGACACATTTCTAATGTGGTTCTCAAACAACATGGGAAAGGAAAGTTATAATTCTCTTTCCCCAGTGTAAAACCCACCAACTCCACAAAGTGAGGCTGAGCTGAAAAACTATGCTTGTCTTAATTTTCAGGGCAATGTAAAGAGAAATGAGAAACAGCTTCTTGACTGAGTTTTCTCTCTTTTTTTTAGTGCTGCAGTCTTTTTTTCTCTGATCCATTATCTCAACAGTAGCAACACAGTTTGTTTCCTGGCCCCCTTCCACAAGCTCTCTGGGTCAGATAGCGGTATTTGTTCTAATGTAACAAATATGGTTGCTAACCAAGAAGAGGCAGATGTTTATCCCCAGAATGTTCACTACACCATCCCAACCCCCTTCTTCACCAAGATTATTTCTGCCTGAATTAAGTGCATTTAAAAACCTGTCTGAAGTAACTACTCCAGAGACCAACAAATAACTGTTACTTAGTGGAGAGTTACATCCTCCGGCCTTTGTTCCCTCTGGCCGTGCCCCTTTCCATTTACACTTCCCCAAAAGCAGAGTAAGTACCGCTAAATCAGAGGAGCACCATTTCAGACTTGGTCTCCTCTTATTGCTGGGTTTTTCTATGCATCAGCACCCTTGAAGATTTAATGTATGGAGCCCCTGTGCACCATTAGCCTTCACCCAGATGTAGCGACTCTCCAAAAAAAAAAAGAAAGGAAGCACAAAAATCAACAGTTGGTTTTTCACAGCCAACTAAATGAAGGCAGATGATCTGCCACAGCCCGAGATCAAGCTCACAGGCAGTAGCTACAGAGCCACCGAGAAGCCGTAGCTATTGCTCAGTTGAGCCTCCCGAAGCCCTCATACACCCTCTGCTTTTGCTCCATCGTACATCCTAACTGCAGTTTCATGCCGGGGAGCATCGTACAGCACAGGCAGTTGAGGTGTTGCTGCTCGCTCTGTTAATACAAGATCCAGTTTAAGGGAGCAGTTCCTCACCTTGCCTAAACTGGCCGTTCCTAAGGATCTGCTGGAAAGCTGCATGCAAGATCAAAGCCAAATGTAGATCTAGCCCTGGAGAAGCAGTTACAGGGAGCTCCAAATTTCTGTTGGGACCTCAGCGCCTACCTATCAGCCTGAATGACTTGGCATGGCAGAGGTTAACTCAAAGGGACACAAAGGGGGACACACACACACATATTTTAAATTAGAGGCAGGAATATTTATTAGCTAGAAGAAAAACCTCCCTCTCCATTGAGATCTGCCTTGGTAAACACAGAAGACACAAATCAACCTAATCACCCAGCCAACCCCTCACCCCACATCCCACCAGCGTGCGGAGCGGGTCCCCTTTGCTCTCTCCGGCAGGACTTTCTGCAGCTTTCCTTCTCTGAAGTTTGCTTACATTACTGGCTCCCTTTGCTGACATTGGCAGCTTGTTCAAGCCTTTGCAAAACTATTTTTTTCTTGGAGATACTTAATCTATCTTATTTTTATCCCATCTGTGAGAAAAAACGGCCACAGCACAAACCGATCCTGCTTAGCAACGCTGCCAGCTACGTGGATCCCATGACCTCCCAGCTCGGCTACAGCAATGTTTTCTGTTTATCTGGGGCTGCTCTTGTGTGCTCACCCATGTCCCAGCCCTAACGCAGCATGCATTTGCAAGTTCTCTTAAGGGCCTCTTTCAAGGTGAATTAACCGAGTCTTGTGCATACTATATTGCTGAGTGTGGACTTCCAGACTTTTCTTTTTCCATAAAGTTTTAAATAGGTTTAAACTGAAAAAACTTAGTGAGGGATCTCACGTATTTTCCATACACGGGTTCTGTAAATGGAGATGGATACACTCCCTAAGGGAAGCTACTATAGCTCAGGGTGCCCCAAACAAGGATACACAGACCACTAATATTAAAAAAAAAAAAAAAAAATCCACAGCCCGGCTTGCACAACATTACAACATTAGAAAATTATTTTCCTTTATACATATTTTAAAAATTAGCTAAACTTTAAATATTTATCTCTTTATTTTTCCCATTTTCTTTGCTGGCTCACTGGCCAGCATGGAAATGTACAGCTATGGGTCATCTCTGTTTGTTTGCAGACTGCCTCAGACTTACAGATGAAGAAGTTCTGCTGCAGACAATGCTATGATGCTACCTCCATGGCGCGTCGAGGAGATAAGTCTTCTCAAGATACCACGAATCTTGTGCTTCCTCCACCTCTGGAGACACCATAACTCCACAGTGCACCTACTCAGCCCCCTGCTAGTAGCACAGCACAGTTCTTAATTCTGAATGAATTCAAAACAACCACTGTACATGGAGTTCTTGGGGAGAGGGATATAATTACTGCATTTTAAGTTCTCCTGGAAAATGAAAAAGTGGTATTTTTTTGGAGTTAATGTCTTTTCCTGCTGCTCATTCTGGCTGGAGGTGTCCTCCTGTCTTTCCTGACTAGCATTCATCTGTTCCTTTCTGAAATGCAGGAGATAGATAAAGGAGATGCCTCCTGTGAGATTGGGTGGGGAAGGAGTTATGATCCACAGGTGAAGCAGGGAAATATAAAAGATCTGGAATGCTCATTTTCCTAAAGATTTAATTTAATCAAATTATCACCAAACTGCAGACAATTTCTAACCACTAATCACCCACTGCCTGGAAACTATTTTGAACAAATGTAAATGTACAAAATCTGATTGATTAAAGCCTTGAAATGTAGATCCTGGGAAGTTTGTGAACTCTAACAACTGTGGAGAAACAAAACCACAGGTTTTTTTTGTAACTTTGATCCTATTCTAGGAGCAATACACAGGCACATGTAACAGATCTTTCCTTCCTCTCTATTTTCTTGCCAAGGATGCCATTTGAACTCTGGAAACAGCACTATAGCTACTCCATGCTCTCTATCCTCCAGAATATATCAGATGTTATTTAAATAAATGCATGCTAGAATTTTTCTGCAATGCCTCCTGGTGAACAGCAGCAGTAATAAGCCTATGTTCAGACTGAAAAGGCCAAAAAAGCTGAACTGAAGTTGAACAGAACATTTTGGTATTGTCCTACAGTATCAGACTCTGCGTAGTGATAGATTAAATACTCAAAAGAAGGAACGAAGCACCACAGATGTTCCCCCGCAGAAACTGCAGCCTGCCTTAGCACTTGACATCTCTTTGTCCTTTGAACCTTATAAGAAAGACTTGTCAATATATATTGCACCACGGCAGCGCAACAGTTGAATCAACTTCCCAGCCATGAACAAGGGGGAAACAACCCTACGGATACCCTCAAGCAGTCCGTGTCTCCTCCTGAGGAGTTCTGAGCAAGTTCACTTCATACTTCTCTAAGTCACATGGTTCAATGGGAGCAACAAGGCAGAACTAATTTCCTTAAAAGCCATAGAGATTTTATGTTAAGTTTTCCTATACTACGAGTTTTTAATTTGTCCTTATGGCCCGAAGTGATTTTGCACAGTGAAATACCAAGTTGTTTTCTGTAGACCAAAGTTGGAACCCTGATGGAGGTTCACATTTTCCCTGTAGTAATCTAGTCCCTACAGTCCCCGTCACAAAATTTCTGCTCAAAAGCAAGACCCCAAGACCCAAAATTCAGTGAAAGAAAGGATGGATGAAATGATATGGCTCTTCAGCTGCCTACCTTGCAGCCAGCTCTTGAAACTATAATTGTCCAGAAATAAAATGTAGGAATTCAGAAGATAAACAGGACAAAACACACAACACAGGCAAACTGCATCCATTCCTCAATAAACCAAGAGCAAATACTGATGAAATGAGATTTTTTTTTTCTGAGCCCCAGTTTGGAATCTACTTTTTCTTCCAGGGTCAACAAAACCTCCAGTTTCAAACATATGCATATATGCTTTGAGAATTTGCATGCTGCGAGGTCTCACCATGGATAGAGTGTCTTTTCTCAAACAACATGTACAACAGAAAATCACAGGGGTTTTTTCCAACCTTCCCTCATCAATAACACACAGCAGTCACTTAGACCTTTTCATTTTTTCCAGTATGTTGCAAGCGAGAAGGAATGACACCTCTGACAGGTGGCTTTGAGGTAGCACTCTCATTTTGTAATGGGAGTGCTACCAAGATGACCTTCCTATCATCATGAATAGTGGATTGGTGGATGACACAGGCTTCTTAGACCCTCCAGCTGCACTTAGTCTCCTCCTTAGATCCGTAGTGGTACTGAAGGCTGCACGGGCACATTGGGCCCCGAAGAGCCAGCGCAATAAGGCTATAATCTAGGGTGCCTGCTTCAAAACGTGCTGTTGTGAAATAACTCTAAGCTGCGCAGGAGACATGGAAATAGAGAACCTATTTGTCTGATTCTGGAATCTACTTGTACTACTTTGACTACACCATTTACATGTGCTTTAAGGATACTTTATATACACAAGAAGGGGTAAAAGCGACTTAGTGTACATGAGAGTTGGTCCCACCGAACGTCCACCTTTCCTTCAACTGCTATGATCGCACACAATAGGAACAGCAAGTGTTTCAGAGCAGAAACCCTACGGGTTCAGGGCAAACGGGCGCAGAGTCTTTAAGGCTGTTGTAGTGCCAGGGAAATGAACAAATTTGCCCCCTGGGTTGAAGACATGAAAGTTGGTCCCACCGAACGTCCCCCTTTCCTTCAACTGCTATGATCGCACACAATAGGAACAGCAAGTGTTTCAGAGCAGAAACCCTACGGGTTCAGGGCAAACGGGCGCAGTCTTTAAGGCTGTTGCAGTGCCAGGGAAATGAACAAATTTGCCCCCTGGGTTGAAGGTAAAGGAATGAAATTGTTGAGCCCTGCCTAAAATCACATGGCTCTGCTTGGCTCGTCTGATGTTGTTCCATGGTGATTCACAAGCACTTCTCTGCTTTGCTTTCTGCTCTGCTGTGTGATGCTTGGCAGCGAGCTGTGCAGTTGAAGCTGTGCAGAGAGCAAACTAAGGCCCTGGATGGACACTTTTTTTTTTTTTTTTTTTTTTTTTGCAAGCAAACTCCTGCCTCACAGAGACAACTAGAAAATTACAGAACCGGCAAGATCCGGACAGAATCAACAAGTATTTACTGTTGTTGGAAAATAAAGTCAGATTGCATGGCATGATAACCATGTGATCCCCTTCCTAATACGCATAATTTCTCTTAGTAGCAACAATAGGCAGTGCCTTGCATACTGCGTTGCAAATACTGATGAAGGCCAACAATACTTCTCTGGAATGCAGCCTGTCCTTTGCACCTGCAAACGCTGAGCTATGGAAAGTTGACTTCAGGCCACATTTAATAAAAGCTTTACCTTGGTGTCACAATAACGAACCTGTAGACATCCCACCCAGCAGCGTGGCCTGGAGCGCCTGTCTTAAGTGTTCAGGCATCCAACACAGCCAAAACGAAAGCACTGAATTGCTGAGGAGTGACTCAGAACCTGTAAGGATGGTCCAGGGAGACAGAGTGTCTGTGCAGGGGAATTAGGTGTTCCCGTGTGCCAAGGGAGAAACCGCGGAGAGCCAGCCAGCTGGAAACACCAAGCCCAGAGATACATCTGAACAGGCACCTACCTCCTGGCTTGGTTCTCTGGTTAACACGGGAGAGAAGCCCTTCCTAAATATCAGCTGGAAGTTCTCACTCGAGGAACACAAGATGTTCACCACCTGTCACGGCATCCACTTGAAGGAGAGGTGATGCAGACCCATGCAGGACGACGCAAGCAGAAAATAGAGGTTGACTTTACTGTCACAATGCTCATGGTGTACTCCTTCCTCTCTGGGGAGGGTTTCTGCTGCCACTGTTGCTGTCACTACATGCAACTCCTGTTCTAAAGCAGTTGGTCAGGAAGAGTCAGCATGCCTGGGAAGTTTGCCTAGACAGGGCTTCTTCAAGTATGCAAACAAAAAGGAGGGAAATCCCAATTTCCCATTTCTTTGCTTTTTAAACAGTAAAACTCAATACTGAAAGCTGTTTAGACTCTGTCTGACCAAATCTCATACCCAGAGCTTCCATACAGGCCAGCAGTTGCAGGTCTTGGACAGAGAAGAGAGGTGACAATCTGGGACAGAAAACTCAGGAGGAGACAGGCACCCTCCTTGCACGCTTAGTGCTGTTCAAGCCTTCTCAGCTGGCTGAAGAGCATCCTTCTCACTTCTGAGTTGCAGCAGAGAATTGAAAACACTTACAGACTTCTTCAAGAAAAGAAAAAAGGAAGCCAGGAGGACTGTCACCAGCAGGTGATCACTCCCTGCTTCCAGCTCCTGCTTGTGGAAGAGAGGTAAGGGATCTTCCCGGCACTTCAGGCAGATCTTTACCCTTCCTTTCCTGTGCACACCTGGTACCTGGCACCACATGCTGCTGTGACATTCATGGCATCATTGCTCTCAGGAGAGCTTTTTGTACTTGCTCTGTAATCAGATCCAAATCTGCTGAATATATTAATCAGATTGTAACCATTGTATCCAGGGGAGGAAAAGAAAGAAGAAATTTAAGTTTACAATCTGCCAACTATTCCAAAAACCAGAGCATTGTGGATAGCAAATAGCAGCAACAAAACAGGAGTCAGAGGAATTTGAGTCTTTCATGGTCACTGATGCAGTAAATCAGCACTGCAGTTTAACACAGCCAAACATAGTGTAAAGTAATATGTCTAAGGGAAAGGACTGAACTTGAAAGCACATATTTAAATGTGGCGTTCATGCACTACACTATCCGGGAAAAGGAGGCTGATTTCATTAAAGAAAAACAAATCTCTGAAGACTATACAGTCCAATGTATGCATTAATAAACACAGAATAAAAGGAATTCAAGCACAATTTACATAATTTTAGGCTATGTCAGAGGGGAATCACAGTGACTAGTAAAATAAAAAGAGCATATTATTCAGAAAACGACGTCCAGCTGCAAAACTCCAGAAGAGTATCTTACTGGTAGTGTGTCGGGTACCACTGAGGAAGAGACATGAGTTTCACCCGTTGTCATCTCTGCCCTTAGCACAGCGACTGATGACCAAGAAGCAGAATCACATTTCATTAGCAAGCTCTCTGTGTATATTCAAGTTAAGGTAGCGCCTGCATATTTAAGTTATGGTAACTTCAGATGTTCTCAGCTTTCCACTGCACCAGCCCCTGCAGACATAACCCCCACTTCAAAGTAAGATGGCCAAAGAGGAGAGAGTGGGGACTGGTGGTCTTTCTATTGCCAATGGTCAGTGGTGGAGGAGAACATTGAAATATCATGGTCACAGGGGAAATCAGAGGGACAGATCTGGGGTTTTTTATAACCATGGAAAGCCTCCGAGAACACTCTCCAAACCGCAGGTACAAAAATGTGTTTGCTCCAGTGAAAACCAGCTGCTGCTGGCGTGGCAGGGGACAGACTGCTCTGTGCTCCTGAGGGTAAGAACAAACCCTGGCCAAGGACAGTGGAGGACGAGTCCTTGTTTGTAGCAGCACTGCAGTTCTGCAATACTGCAAATGGCCTGGGGTGCATTCGGAGAGACTCACCCTGGTAAACTGCTGGGAACTTGCATCAGGAAGATGAGCTCCGAGCACCTTGAACCAGGATTCCCAACAGTGGCTCTGCAGAAATCAGGTATCTTAGGGTGAACACCCCAATGCTGACCTTCCTCAGAGGCCAAGTTTATTCTCAGTGGGGAAAGAAAACCTTTCACAGTTACCAGATTAAGCTGATCAAGAACTAACAAGAACTGAAGAAGCAACAGGAGTGGCCTCCTCCACTCTGCCTCCAGAGAAAAATCTGGCTTTTATTACAAAATTCCAGCCTTGAGCTTCCTCCCACAGGGTAGACCAAGGAGGCCCAGACTTGTATGAATTAACCAAAAATAACACTTCCAGGGAGGGAGAGGATGACTGAGGGGATTGATGATGGGATACAGAGGCCTCTCACCTCCTTCGCACCAGTTCAACTCCAGAAGCCAGGAGTAAGGAGGAAAAGCCTCTGGCTTCGAGCTGTTTGGTGCCCTTCGCCCATTTACTGAGAAGCAAGCGACGCTACCACAACCACCAACACGTCAGGCAGCCCCAAGCAACAGACAGGAGAGCAAAAACTGTCCTTCCAGCCTCAGCATTAATCCATTTTAAACAGCTGTGAGTCACACGATGGCAAAGCTCAGGCTGATAGCAAGCTTCAGTCTCCAGCAGCAAATACGTTTAAAAATAGCCAAAGCAACCAGGACATTGTTTGGAGAGGGAAGGAGGCGTGCACCTTTTCAGCTGTGTTTGGCCAGCAGCAGAGATATCGTCTGGCCAACCCTGAGCATCTCCACTACACGTCCTCATTGCTATGGCAATGTCCCATAAACAGCAGGGATCAACAGCTCCCTGGAGCAAGGAGGCGAGGACTGTCCTCAGGTACTGGCACTGCATTAGAAGAAGGAAAACAAGAGATTTGTGCAGGCGAGCTGAAGACTCACTAGAGCATGTAAATGTTACCTTCGCTTGTGCATCAGCACTTAAATACCAAAAGAACTGGAGCTGGAGCTGCACAAGAGCAAAGCCGATGAACACAGTGTGTCTGATTCCGCCTGGGGACACAGCTAGGACTGAGCTGGGAAGCACCCACAGGCCAAGTTAGCGGGCCAAGGCTACCCCAAACGCTGCTGCTGTTCTCCGGGTGAACCCCGGCAGAAGCCGAAGCAGATGGCCGGCAACGTGCTGCTGGGCGGCAGCAGGGCACCCTTGGGAGCAACCCTGGGCAAGACAGGGAGCACCACACCAAGCTCAAGCACAGAAGCAGGGAAAAGCCCCTCAGCGAAAAGGACCACCAGAGCCACGAGAAGCCATCAGTAACAAGAGATCCCCTGGATATCTCAGTGGCTGCTGTGGGCTTGCAGAGCAGCAAAAGGTCTGGCTCAGAGATTAGAAGTAGCACAGATCCACTGTTGCAAAGCAAGGTTTGTTTGCCCTGCCCCTGCGCAAGACGGAGGAGGGAAGAGAAACATGTGTTCATAGAATCATAGAATCATAGAAAGGTCTGGGTTGGAAGGGACCCCAAGGATCACAGAGTTCCAACCCCCCTGCCATAGGCAGGGACACCAACCTCCAGGCCTGGACCTACACGAGGTTGGCCAGGGCCCCGTCCAACCTGGCCTTGAACACCTCCAGGCATGGGGCATCCACCCCCTCTCTGGGCAGCCTGTTCCAGCCCCTCACCACCCTCTCTGTAAAAAACTTCCCCCTAATATCCAATTTAAACCTTCAAGGTGTTCTCTTCACCTTGAAGAAAGTCTTCACAACCTGAGGCCTCTTACAGTACTGGTTCCCCCACTGCAGTGAAGTGGCTGCAAAGAGAGGCTTTACTCAAGGTAGTACTTGGGTGAGGTAATTTAAGACAACAGGATTAAACTGAAACAGACAATTTATGTTGTGCAACAGGAAATATTTCCAGACAGTAGTCTGTTGAGCTCCAGAGCGCTTTCCCAGGGTAAGCAGCAGAACTGGAATCTCCATCCCTTGACTCATCTGTCAGTGCTACATGAGCACTGGAAGTGTGGTGTGGAGAACACGCTCACACAAGGAGAGAGACAGGACAGGGATGCTGGTCTTCAGCAGTTGCTTTTACATAGCACAAGGTTCCATTAACAGAACAAAAAGCTGAGATTTGGGGAAAGCAAGATTGCCAAAAAAGCCAGAAATGTCTTGTTGGTACTCAAGACCCTTCAGTTCCCATCATGATCTCACCATGAATGGGTTTCTCTTGTCTTGCTTTCTCCTTTGCAAGTCTCAGAAGAAAAGCAGATATGAAGACTGCTTCTCTGCCCTCAACTGCTGTAAATCAGGAAGAACTTCACTTAAATCAGTGGAGTGATGTCAGCTTAAAATGAAGTGGCTTCACTTTTAGATCTGAAATAATTACGTATGAAATTATGGTCATCTCCCACTATAGCACCCACAGGTAAATTTATAGGATAGTTTAGAATTAGACTACCCAAAACTGCATTTGAGACAGAGGCTTGTCTCTCAATGCCTAAATATAAGGATGGATTTCTAAAGGACTTCAGGTCCTACCCACCCTTCAAGCACCCAAAAGCAGCACCTGAGCTCTGTTAGCCCCCCCCCGTCCCCCCGTCACCTTGCACAAGCAATGATTCAATTCACCTCAGAGCTGAGTTGCCTGTTGGACCCCTGCAAAAATGCCAGTCTGTCACTGCATTTCCTTACATATGAAGAAATACAGAGCACAGTTCCAGGTAAATACTGTTTCCTCAGCTCCTTAGAGGTGCTGGGAGTGACTCCTGCTTCAGCTTCTCTCCTCCCTCTGTTACTTGAGCTCATTAGCCTCTTGGCTACATCTCTGCTAGTAAACTAAACAGTGCCAGAGACCATTCTTCAGCCCTGAAGCCAACTGGCACAGCCTGATGCTTACGTATTACTAAACTCTCTTACACGCTGAAACAAGGTGGCCTCATCCAAACTGCCGTGCCCTGGCCCATCCTAATGCCCAACAACACCCAGAATTTGTCTCAGACCAACCCATGTGTACCACCAGTGTGGCAGCACAGACCATCAAGACCAGCTCACTAGTACATGTATAAGCCAGCTGTGGGGAACGCTGAAAGTGGAGAATACGTTTTGAAAAATGGGTAAGCAGCAGCACAGTACTCAAGGAGAACGAAAAAAAAAAAAAAAAAAAAAAAAAGTATTTCCTACTCGACTTTAAAAAAATGTAGCTTTCATATAGGAACTGTGAGGCAAACTTTGAGCTTTTACCTAGAAACTGACTCCAGGCAAAGCTGTCAGCAGTGTCTCCTGGGTCCCCCATTGCTTATGGCAGCAAGACAAGGGATGCCAAGGCTGGGCAGGGAGCTTGAACTTTCCCCGGCCATGGGAGGTGATGTGCCTCGGCTGGAGGCCGGGGCGAAGGACTGATGTGCTCAGGGTGTGCTCAAAGCCCCCTTCCTACGTTCCCCATCTTGTACCCCCTTCCACTGAATTCCCATTGGGGAGGGGTGGGGCAGAGAGGACTCTACTGCAAAACTAACATAAAATGAGGAGGACCTGAGGGAGCAACATGAATCAAGAGGTGACTTGGAGGTAAACACACTGTACACAAAGCCTTAGGAACATTTTTCCCATTTTTCCAACTCCAAGGCTTCCCCCCACCCCCTCATCCCCCATTTATAATTCGCTGGTAAATACTGTACATATAATTGGCCTTTCTAAATGCTGCTGAGTAGCTGGAGGTGTTGGGAACTAATCCTGCCTATGAAGGATCTGGGGTTGTGCAGCCTTGACTCTGTCTGCCGGTGTACAACGCTCTGCGAGCGCTTTTTTCCCTCACTTACTGTCACGTTGAAATTCACTGCCCTGTGTCAGTAAGTTCAAGATGCCTTTTAACTCTGAAAGCTCCGGGAACTGGCTCCAGCACATGCTTCAGGATTTCTCTGTCAGTTTGTTACGCCTTGTTTGTCCAAGAAACAGTCAAGACCGAACGAGTCAGGAATGACAGAAATAGCACATGAAGTCACAGTCGCTCCACTTTAAAGCACAAACATTTGTGTCATTTTCCTAGCAAATCAATAAATATATGTGTGTTTAGTGAGCAAATAAGGAAATGTGAGGGGAAAGGCATTACAGGCAGATTTTTACAGATGCCAGCTGATCTGTCCCTGCTCCTCCAAGCGAGTGTAATACAGATTCCCACAAGTATCAATCCTTTCTGGTCAGAAAAGCCATCACCGGGACCGTACACACCCACAAACCCCTTGAACGCTACCGCAAGCAAACCCAAGGAAAAACCCGTGAACACTAGACTGAAGCTGAAAGACAAACACGTAAG
>KL269213.1:16299-26767 GCA_000699545.1 Podiceps cristatus | reverse complement strand
GTTGTAAGGCACTGACACAGGCTGCCCAGGGAGGTGGTGGAGTCACCATCCCTGGAGGTGTTTAAAAGACGTGTAGATGAGGTGCTTAGAGATATGCTTTAGCAGTGGTCAGGCATGGTTGGACTCAATGATCTTAAAGGTCCTTTCCAACCACAGGATTCTATGATTCTGTTAATACCCTGGCTTTTGCCACAGAAAGCTAATGGAAGCAGAGTGATGTCCCCTACTTTGTGGACCAAAAAGCTAACTCCCACCAGCCATTCAGCCTAGTTAGTACATTACAGCCTAAACCAAAGTCAGTGGCAGGAAAACAGTAAAAGGAGGCAGGTCCATGTACCTGCATGGCTTTCACCTGGGTGTGGTACCTCCCAGATTTCCTCATTCTGCATAATCCCAGCTACCAGAAAATGTCATGAGTATTACATTTGCTGCACTGGGGTTTGTATGCACCATTTTCCATTAGGAACATTCTCTCCAAACTTTTGGTAGAGACTATTTTTTTTAATACTCTTTTATTTTGCTAAAAAACATTTGATCTAAGAAAGACCTGGAGAAAATCACCAACATCTTGAGTGAGATCTTAGAATTTCTCTTCTCCCATCTCCCTCTTGGTAAGACTGAGAAAGAATTATTCACAGTTTATTTCTCACTACCTTTGATGAGAACTGTTCACTGAGGTGATGAACATATACACAAATTCAGCGGATCTGTAAGTACTGTACCATTTCATAGTTTTCCTATAATATATCCATGGGCAAATGTGAAAATTTCAGTAGAGAAGCACTTAATGTTTACTGCAGATTGTAGCTGCAAATGTGCTCAGGAAGAAACAGCACAGCTGGCAAAATAACCTCCCTGTAGGGCCCGATTTAAACCCTAGGAAAGCCAGAGAGACTCTTCCATGCTTTTTAGTTCAAGCAACACTTGTCCATCTCTTGGACCTCTTATACTCCTAAATAATGGATGGACCTGCAGGCAAAGACATCACAAAAAAGGGAAAATATTTGCAGATCTACTTATTTCATTTGGACAAAAAAACCCTTTGAAATAGGATGTGGATGCTTTATTGCAAAGAGACAGGAAGAGGAAAGTTTGGAATAATTACTTCTATCCAAAAAAAGGAATTTTTTTTTCCATTCAAAAGCCTGTTATTTTTTTACTTTGTATAAAACAAGTTCTTTTCTTTGAATTTCAAAGCTTCTGAGTATCATTAAAGAGCAAGCTATATTTTTTCCACTTGACAAATGGCATATTGGAAAGCTGTTTGCTCTAAATAGTTCACGGACAATGAAACTGTTGCATTGTCTTTTCTTTATTTCTAGGTAATTCCTCGGGGGGGGGGGCGGATGAGAACATTGTATACAGAAAAATGGAAAACCAGCCTGATATTTTCTTTGCTCACCTGTCTGTATGATTAAGACTTAGGGTTATACAGCCAAACCACATCTTCAGCCTGATGAGGCCAATCTTTCTGAGATCCCCCAGCAGCCAGTGGAGAGAGAAGTCTAACTTGGCCTCTCTGGAGACCCGTCCACAGGGTTTTAGCCAGTGCAGGTCACTGCGGTCAGGGAGGTGGTGGGCAGGGCAGTGGTGCAGGGCAGACGGCTGCCTTGGTCCCAGCCACTCCTGGTTGGCAGGGTCTAACCTGCAGCCCCTCAAGAACAGGGAAGGGGTTTCTCAGTGCATCTCACTGGCTATGGTGCCTGCCCAAGCCCTTTGCAGGGGCACAAGGCTCCCAACGTGACCAGCGCTTTCAAGGAAGAGTCCTGCTGCAGTTCAGCTCTACACAGGGCTGGGAAAGATTTGGTGAAGTCTGCAGAGGCCAGAAAACCAAGAAGAAATTCCTGAGAGTGCTGAAGGGCTGAGGCAGCTTTTCTTTAATACAACTTAAGTTCTTCAACTTTCACAGACCATCTGCTTCAGTCTCAGGTGGAGATGAATAGAAAAAGGGCATCTGTGTGGGTATGAATGAGCCCAAGACATGCACATTTCTGGCTGCTGTAGAGCAAAGAAATAGACAAGTAGCTTTTCTTGCTGCTCCTGGAGATGAAGAACCATAAGGAATATTTTCATAACAGGACACTATTAAGAACACCAAAATAGCCCTCAGCTGCCTGTTATAAGCAGTTTTTTTCCAGTGCAAACTTGCTTCCTGAGGACAGAAAGTCCACAGCCATGAAGCAAGATACTCGCAGAAAGGAGGGAAGGAGGTCTAGGTATGGGTTTGAAGCCTGTGGGTTCCTGTGGGTTAGTTCCACTACTAACCCCATTGTTGTGACTGAAATAAATTTGCTTTAAAATTGCAATCCAAAGTCAACAGGGATCAGTCTCACTTGGCAAAGTTATATGTTATAAAATATTTGTATTGTGCATATATATTATGTACTGTAAATATCTGCTGTAACAATCTAATAAAGCTTAAAAAAAACCCAAAACAACAACAACAACAAAAAGTATATTTCAAAATTATTTTTTAAAAAGGAAACATACCATCCACAAATTCCCTGCCCTTACACTAGGTGGCAACTTTCATTTCCCTCTTGGTACCGTGGCTCTTTTATGATTGTGTATTTGGGTCTTCTACCAGAGCTTCAGAGCTTGTCACAGGCTGTGAGCAGATAACCTGAAGCCCTTGGTGTTTTCAGAGAGGTAAAGGACAGATTCTGGTAATTTATAGTGGGATTAAAGCTAATCTTCATAGATGCAGAATACCAGGAAGAGTTTGGCTTTTCAATTATTAGTCCTTGCTAGAGCAGCATCTAAAGTATTCTTTACAGCTTGCAATTATGTATATTCACATCAGCCCTGTTCCAATACAGGCCTGAGGCTTGGCAGGTTTCCCAGACCGTTGTTGTGCAGTCTCGAACAACCGAGGTACAACGTACAGCCGCAGCCTGCTATCGACAACTTGGCTGGGGCAGTGTCGTGCCACCACTGCCGTGCGGTCTGGGGCTCTGAAGTTCCCCCTGTAGCCATCCCTGGCATGTGCACCCATCACTGCCGCAGGACACCTGTCAGCTTTTGCTTCAAAATCTCATTAAGGAGTGGCTGGGCATTATCTGATCCCAGAAGGACATGTTTGGGTTAATTATTCCTACAGTGAGGATCCTGCACTATAATGTTTCAGCTAAAGTTTGATGCCCTTACTCTTCCAGGCATAGAAAGCAAGAGAACATGTCAAGAAGGATTAGGAGGATTAGATGACTTTTCACTGAGGGGACTGGTTAAATAATCTGCTGTCACGTTCAGGTGAAGAAAGCGCTTGCCTGGCTGCCAAGAGGCAACCCCAAAACTGACACAGCTGATGAAATCTGTCTAAACAACAACAACAAAAAAAACTGTAAGTGGTCTGGGCCTGAAAAAAATATCTCTTCACACGGAAGGAAATAGTCTTAAAATATCTTAAAAGTGTCTTAATTATTTAGTGGAAAGAATGTGGACGTGCAACTCCCTGGGTTCTTGCAGCCAAGCAGACGCTAACAATTGCGTTTAAATGCCCCACAGGAGGGCACTTTCCCTGGAGGGTCTTCTGAGAGCTGCACACCTGTTTGAAATTAGAGGGGCTGGGACTAGAGAAGGAAAGCTCAACAGTGCCAGTGGCTTTTAGATCCCAACTTCTCTGCCTAGTGTCAAAAAATCAGTAATAAAATAAATGTACAACTCTGACAGGTGGCCATGCCATGCACCCACAGCCTGGCTGGGTGCCGAGCTACCCAGAGGCGAGGAGCCACGCTGCAGCGTCCCATCAAGTGTTTAAGTGCGTGTACGTGAGTCAGCTGCTGGTTTCAGAATAGCTCTTCTCACTTAGAGCTGAATGTACTTGAGGAGCTTTGCGGAATCAGGCAGCGGCCAAGTTGTCATGCAGACATGTTTTATTCAAATAGTGACCTTCTTAATGAAAAGATGGATCTAGTCATCTTGTAGCCATTTGAGATTTTGTCACAGATCAATAGAAGGGCTCTCTGTAGTTCAGGGAAATGCAAATACAGCTATAGTGTAACCAGTTTCAACATTTTAAAAGCTCTTTCTATTTCATTAGCCAGAAGCTGCATGTGTAGGCACTACATGAAATTGTAAAGATGAATATCTAACTCTTGCTCTGTGTATAGCAGAGTGGCACCACGCAGAGCCAAAGAGCAGGAGCATGACCCTGTGTCCCAGCAGTCTGGTCCCACGCTCTGTCAGGTATTTAGCCAAGCCAGGTTAAGGACACTTCATTACTTGGTTACTGTCCTGACCTCTCCCTAGTCCCTATCATCCCATGAGCCTTGAACACCTTATTTTACAGTGCTGGGTGAAAAACGTCCCCCATAGGCAGTGTTGGGAGATGCAAGCCTGGTCTTCCCTAGGCTGAGGAAACTGAATCCAGGCCTTTCGTTTCCCAGGGAAATGCTGTAGTAATTTCTCACTACATTTCAGGCAAATGACTGCATCGCAGCCACCACTGCCACTAACTTAGTGAGGACCCTGATCCCAGAGGTGCAGGACACAGGTGCAGAGACCAATGCATGGGCCCTGAGGGAACCAAGTGGGATCTCTGGACACCCCCGAGCGAGATGCAGTGCTCACCTATGCTCCTTCTTCAGACCCCTGAGCCAAACATGATGGTGCGTGGTAAGGATGGGCAACATGTAGGCACTTACAGTTGCATGGCTTGGATCATTTGGAGGGACACCTTGGGTCTGCGGTGCCTCAGTTCTGTCTCAGTCCCTCTTCAGATCCCAGTGATCATTACCACAGCTAGCCTGCTGGGTTTAATTTTGGAATCACTCATCGTCTTCCCACAGGCCTTCAATGTCATTCTCTGTTCAGAGAGTTTCATTCTGGCAGTGGGTCAGTAAAGGAATGTTGCCATTTGGACTGCTGCTTTGCCTATTGTAGCATTGGTATCTGCTGAAAACCTTAGGAAGATGTCAGAAGTCAAGCAAAGCGGTCTCTTTGAGGGCAAAGTGCTCTAGAAAGGCATATGGAGAAAAGGCCTGGGAGTCCTCACTGAGCCTCAAAAGTCCTGCAGCCAGGCTAGCCCTGGCAGTAGCTGGAGGTTGAACTTGCTACCCAAACAAGTCTGATCATGGTTTCTAATTAATTTAACTAAGTCTTTTGCTAATCTGGTTCTTTGGATTCTGTGGTTTGTTTTGTGGTTTGGTTTTTTTTTTTTTTTTTTTTTAGATGTCTACTTCAGTGTAATATTCTTTAATATTTCAGTTATAGAATGGCATGTTCTTGCAAATGGAGTATTGGTTGTGTTTTTCCATATCAGTACAGTTTAGCCAAAACAGGGGCCTGACACCTATAGAAGTGCACTAATCAGGATATTATCAATATTAACTAGCCTTCAACCTGGCTGCTAAAATAGTGTCATTAACAACAGTATACAAGTATTTTGTAACACTGTGGTGGCACAGCCAGGCACAGTTTTTCAAAAGTATGTAAGCAGAGTGATCACCAGTGGGGTGAAGATGGCTGTGGTTGCACATCAGAGGCACCTGAGCAACAAAAGTTGCCAAAGAGAGGACAAGAGAAGTGAAAGGGCCCAGAAGTGGGTGGGACAGGGAGGACTGATGGCAAGACAAAAGAAAATAAGGTAAGTGGAATCAGGAGCAGAGGAAACCTTCTGCCCCTTTTGGAGAGAGGCAATAGCATGAAAACATTAGGCATCAACAAGGAAAAACAGAGAAGAACGGAGACCACTCGGGCTCTGAGTTCTCTTACTAATGAGCTCTTGGGCCTGATGACTTGAACCTCAGCGATTATGAACAACCAAGACTGCAGCCAGCAGTACAAACTGTTAGCTCCATAGTATTGTGTACTCACAGCTAATTTAGAGTATAGACTGTTAGGGACTACGAGTTTTCGCTATGTAGTGACAATGCTTAATAATGTGTAAGAATTACCCATTATCAAGTGCATTGCTAATGAATGAATTTAGCAGATAATTTAGTTTTAGAGTTTAAAGTCAGCATGATTTGCCAGTCTTCTAAGCTCTCCCATCAGTGGTCTCTAATAGCGTAGCTGATATAATGAAAGATATATTCGGTTACATAGGCAGGACCTACCCAAGCTGCAACTGTATCTTGTGTCAGCTATATATAAGTACAATTTTATTCCCACATTAAAATCTGCAGTATAGCCAATGGCTACTTATGAACTCAACAGTGATATTATTGCTGCCCTTTGATTTAGGACCTGAAAAGCAGAATATTCACTTGAAAGGTGAAACACAAATTGCCAGGGTAGGAGGTCATTTGCCTGATGGTTTTGCACTGCAGGAGGCCTATTTTCTAGCTGTTCTAACTACAGTAGATGCACGTTGGCTTTTCAGTTAAAGTGGAGTATTTTTGTTTGCTAAGATGTTTCCAGATGCTGGAGGTGCAAAAGGAATACAAAGATACTGTGAAAATCATTAAAATCACAAGACTTGACAAGTTTATCCCAATTGAAAACCCAAGTTCTTAGAGATTTAATACAGCTTTTGACTGATAATGGGATCCCAACCATGTCAGAAACTTTTAATCTGTTTTAACACGGGCAAGATATTAAATCAGTTCACTGACTCAGTCGCAGTTTCAAGGAAAGGACTCAGACTCACAATTAAGACAACGCTCTTTCATTTCAGGCTCAGCTAAGCCTCAGGTTTTTATGCCCAGAGCTCACGGATCAGTCTCTTTACGTTGCTCTGCCTACCAGGCTTATTTGGAAAACTCCTTTTGGTCTACTCCTTCCTTCTCATCCTCTGCAATCAAGTGCAGATGTGTGTCCCATCATCAGAATGAGCTCAGTGCTGCTAAAGACGTTTGGGTCTCCGTTCTTCCATCAAGGTGGCTGTAAACAACTGTAGCATGTCTGCCTTCACAATGAAAAAGACAGAGAGGAATGTTATTTGGAAAAGATGCTATGCCTATTTAAAAGGCCAGCTAGAGCTATAATTAGGCAGTGTTCAACTGGATGTGGAGGAGATCCCTGAGCTGTAATGTAATACATGTGTGGAATAGAGTAGAAACAAATTTATAATGCCAGCCCAAAAAAAGTAGATAAAATATGGAACAAAATTGAGCAGTCCAAAAAAAAATAAATGCAGGATTAAAATCTGCACTAGATTTACTACCCACATTTTACCCCAAACTTTCTTTTTAGCCTACAAATGAACTCACTCTGTGTCTAAATATTTCCATCCCCGAAAGGGAGAGAGGCAAGAGCACAGACAGAGGAGAGACCAGTGGCTTTGGGGAAGCCGGGACCCCGGTGAGGTGTCCTGTGGCACCGCAGACACTGCTGGAGGCCCAGCCGCCCTCAGCAGGAGCCTTGCCCAGCCCTCAGAGAGGCAGCACCCTGCGGGGCCACCTCAAAGCCCAGCCCCATCCACCTCTGCTGCTCTTTATCCCTCCTTTCCAGCCAGCAGCACCACAAACGCAGCCGCTGCTGCTCGGTGTGGTGTCACCCAGACATGAGCAGCTCCAAAGCTCGCACAGGAGTTCAGAGGAGAGAAGGAATGGTAATTCCTCTAGGGCACCCTGGGGAAGCCCCGCTCCAGGCTCCTCTGCCTCTCGCCTTGCCTTGGGTCGCTGTTGCTGCCCACTCCCTGGGCAGCCCTTGGTGCAGCCAGTGAAGAATGATGGAGGTGGTCACTCCAGCCTGCTTCCAGGGACTGGTCGGCACTGGCCAGGGATAGGCATGAGCTGAAGAACTACATTTCCAGGAGCTGGGCACCCGCATGGACTGGCACAACCTGCACGTCCATCTCAGCTCTGGCAAACGAGGCGGTGGCACTGTGACTAGAGTCACTCTGCTCACACGTACAGTGTGTTTTATGAGCAAGTGCTAAGCACTTATCAAGTTGCAACTTCCTTTTTAGTCTTATTAACTATTTAGCTTTACCTCGAGATGCGTAAATAAAAAGGCATCCCTACACTGTACCGCTGTCTTGTTTCTGCCAGGCCTTCGGGAGGGCTCATGGTACCTCACCCACCAGAGAGAAGGCTCTGACCACTGACAGCATATGGAGCAAAATGCATTTGGTAAAAATGGAGATGAAGGAAAAGAACAGGTATTTGGAGACTAAATCAACCCTGTCCATTTTATATCTCTGATTCAGCATACTACAAATTTCTGACCTCGTATCGATTTCTGATTTTAGTGGGGACGGTGTTTACAAGAACCAATTGTAACTCAACCTACTTACGCTTTCTTGGTCTAAGAATAGTGTGTTCGGGCTGCCGCTGCCTGCCAGGACTGGCAGCTGTTTCTGAGATCACTATCAGACATACTTTAAAGGGTGTTTTCCACTTAAGGAGATCTACAAGATGCCTTTTGCCTTTTTTAGGTTTCACTTATTGATGGGAAAAAATATTAATTTCAAAGTAATTGTGACCTAAAAACAGCCTTGCAAAAAGCTGCCTGCCCTCTCCCCGCAGCACCACTCTCAGCCCACCATTTCGTGGTGCTCGGGATTCAGCTCCCACTGGCTCACTGCAGGCTGCATCAGGCCTTCATTTTACAGCTGTCTTTCCCTTACCCTTTTCTGGGTTTTCAACTTCTTTCTAACGTATTTTTCCAGAGATCAAGTACTCAGTGGTTTCTGGTGACAACTAAATATCTTTGATTTTTTTTTTTCCTTTTATTTCTAACTTTATTTTTTTCCTACCTTTGGGATTTTACAGAACCTTCTAGGTAAGAGCTGTCAGATCTCTCTCCCTGAGAAAATCTCGTGTTTTACAAAAAATGAGACTGAAAAATAAGTCATTGCAAGTATTGGGAGTTGGGGGTGGGGCAGAGAGGGCACAGAATAAGGCTTGAATTCCTATTTTAAAGAAAGCAAAGGATGAATCTCAGTTCCTTCTCAGCTGAAGGGTAGTGAAGTCCGTACAACTCCCTTGGTGCGTTCCCCAGAGGGTGCAAGGGAGGCCAAAAGCAGCCTCCGGCGTGCTGCTGGCCGTGTGCCCTGCAGCGCTGCGGCGCTGCCCCGGCTTCTGCTGCGGCTGCAGCCTCCAGGCCGTGGGGCTGGCTGGACTCTGCTGAGCCGCCCAGCCCTGGCGTGCCCTCCCCACAGCATTGTTACCCCACGGGTGCCTGGGCTCTCCCTGTGCACCACGGGACTAGCTCTGCCCTGGGAGAAGAGCAGGATGGCAACAGCTGGGGCTGCTGGAGACTAATCCTCTGGAGGATTTATCACTGGGGTTTGCAAGGTGCAGACAGCCCGCATGCGAGTGCTAAGCTGCAGCAGTTTGCAGCAGGGCTACAAGCCCCAGCGAGGGCAAGGCCAGGCATGAGGGCTGCAGCAATAAGCAGGCAGCAGTTCCCTGGTTGTGGGCAGGACTTCGCCAGACAATCACGGCATCCCACCCAGCACCAGAGCCACTGCCAAGGGCTGCCCTTTGGTGCTTCTTGGATGCTGAGTGCTAATTATGTTGCACATTCCTCCCCACTGAGCACAGCTGACAGGTCTTGGGGAAAAAACATACTTCAGTGCTGCTATTAAAGACCAAATGCTCTCTTTCCCCAGGGAGCATTGGGGAGTACTGCAAGGGAGTCCCCGTGGGGGTCTTCACTGCGTGGACACCCATGCTCCTCGCCTGAGAAAAATGCCTCGTGGTGCATTAGACCAGAGCCCACAGATGCCAGTGCCGTGGTGAAGAGGTGAAGGCCAAGCTGAGTGAAGGGGAAAGCAACTGTCCTGCCTCAGGGCAGCCCTGTGAGGGAGAGGAGAGCTCCCCTCCCTGCCTGGCCCCACAGCCCAGGCAGAGCCCTTTCCCCGCTGGCCCTGCACCAGGCCTGCCTCCCTCCCTGGCTACGGGACCCTCCCACAGGTTACCTTCCAGTTTGCTGTGAGATACTAATTTTCCTTTCTCAAGCACAGGACCAAGCAAGACTTTCACTGGGGCAAGCCTGGCCCCCCAGCTAGTCAAATCTCATTTTGATCACCGTTGTCCAGCTTAGAATCATAGAATCATTCAAGTTGGAAGAGACCTTTAAGATCATCAAGTCCAACCGTTAACCTAATACTGCCAAGTCCACCACTAAACCATATTCCTTAGCACCCCATCTACCCGTCTTTTAAATACCTCCAGGGATGGTGATTCCACCTCTTTCCTGGGCAGCCTGTTCCAGTGCCTGACAACCCTTTCCATGAAGAAATGTTTCCTAATATCTAATCTAAACCTCCCCGCATGCAACTTGAGGCCATTTCCTCTTGTCCTCTCACCTGTTACTTGGGAGAAGAGACCCACACCCACCTCACTACAACCTCCTTTCAGGTAGCTGTAGAGAGCGAGAAGGTCTCCCCTCAGCCTCCTTTTCTCCAGACTAAACACTCCCAGCTCCCTCAGCCACCCCTCATAGGACTCATGCTCCAGACCATTCACCATCCTTGTTGCCCTTCTCTGGACACGCTCCAGCACCTCAATGTCTTTCTTGCAGTGATGGGCCCCAAACTAAACACAGCACTCGAGTTGCAGCCTCACCAGTGCTGACT
>KL269213.1:0-15775 GCA_000699545.1 Podiceps cristatus | reverse complement strand
TTCCCTACTCCTGCTGGCCACACTACTGCTGACACAAGCCAGGATGCCATTGGCCATCTTGGCCACCTGGACATGCTGCTGGCACATATTCAGCTGGCTGTCGACCAACACCCCATACCAGGTTCTTTTCCACTGGGCAGCTTTCCAGCTTTTCACTATGGAGAGAGGCTCTGAGGCATCTTCTCCCCTGAAGCCCCTGAGATGCACAATAATCCATTTCCTTCCTGGTCACCCAAACCACTACCCCACCATGCAATGTTTACATTGAATGTTTAATGGAAAGTTGGAACCAAATTCTCAATTCTCCAAACCTATGGAGACTGAGGATAAGATTTATCTGACCCCCTGCAGAGATGTTCTGAAGGCAGGAGCTGGAGAATGGGACTCCACCACCTTGTTCTTCTTGCTTCTGCTGCTGTTTTGGAAACTATGGGTGGCCAAGGACTCACCTTGGTACACCATGGCCAAAAACTGACCCTGACTGAGAGGCTAAAATTAAATTACTTAAGATCTATAGCCTCTGAGCCTTTGAGACAATGGCAAGAAAGACAGACTCTATTTAAAATATGAAGAGCTCCTCAGCGGAATATGATGTTTATTAATGTATTGGGTTTGCATGGTAAGGTTTTGATAGTTGGGGCCTAGAGGGATGACTTCTGTGAGAAACTACTAGAAGATTCCTCTATGTCTGACAGAGCCGATGCAGCCGTCTCCAAGACGGACCCATCATGGCCAAGGCCAAGCCCATCAGCAATGGTGGCAGTGCCTCAGGGGTAACAGTGCTAAGAAAGGGGAAAAAAACTGTTGTGGGAATATAGCAGTGGAGAGAGGAGTGAGATGTGAGAGCAACAACTCTGCAGACAACAAGTGAAGAAGGAGGGGGAGGAGGAGCTCCAGGATCCAGAGCAGAGTTTCCCCCACAGCCCCTGGTGCAGTCCATGGCCTCCATGGGTGCAGGGGCCAGCTGTGCCCCTGCATCCACAGAGGCCCACAGGGGAGCAGAGACCCACCCACACCTGGGTAGGCCTCCACGCGGGGCAGGGGGATGCCCAAAGGAGGCCATGACCCATGGGAAGCTAAATCAGGTTGCTCAAAAACCCATCCAACCTGACTTTGAACACTTCAAATATTCAGCATCCACAACTTCTCTGGGAAACCTGTTCCAGTGTCCCACCACCCTCATCACCTTGCTGAAACACGGTAGTTTTACACTATGTCTAACCAAGGAGAACATTCAGTCTTCCCTTGTTTCCCAAAAGGGAAGGCAACTGTCATGGCCAAAAGCTTCTTCTTGTTGATAGGAGTGCTTAACCCCCAGCACACAAAAGAGTCACCCATTCTCCTTCTGTTTGGTGTTGTTTTGAACATGTGGAGTCAGAATATGCAGATGAAGCACACGTCCTAGGTCTTGGGTAAGGCATTGACCCCTCAGAGCAGAATATCTGGGGATCCAGAATAATTTAACATTATCTTTACTGCTTCTGCCACATCAGTTTTGACCTGGCTGGAGGCTACTTTGGTCCTAGAACAAAACAGAGCCAACTCAGGGTGATGGAATGGATAACCTGGCTGTTAAGATTTAGATAGGTATCTGCAGCACTTAATAGCATGGTAAACAGAGGACTATCTCACAGGCTGCACAGACTCTGTGTCCACTCTACAATGACAGTGTCCTCTGAGCTACCAAACCTCTGCACTAAGGTGTATCAGAATGTAAGCTACCAAATTGTGTTTTGCTTTGAGCTTCTTACTTCAGAAAGGCAGAGGAAGCCCTTGAAATGAAAACTCTTGCTCTGTTTTTTATTAGCAATCAATATGGAGCTAAGTGAATGAAAACAACACTGAAAAATTTAAAAAATGCTTCATAGAATTACATTATGCATATTGATTTAATGGCAAAGCATGCTTGCTTTATTAGAACCCATATTGCCTGCTCTGCAGTCATGTTCTTAATCAGACTAATTGCTCTTGCTTCTGCAGTTTAGAGGAAAGGCAAGGATGCACGCAATTGTCAATGTGGATTAAAATTCATTTACCACCTCAAAATCTGCACTGTGTTCTGTAGCAGCTAAGCTGAGCCCCAGACACCACCACTCCCCTACCCGAGCTTGATGGCATTGAGAGAGGCAACAGTTGCTTGCAGGCATGCTGAAGTGTGGTTGTGCTAATGCTCTTGCTCCCTTTTTAATTTAACCAGGCTCTCTCTCACAACAAGATGACAAGCACCCCAGAAATTGAGGTGGATGTACATGGACATCTACTGGTTCGTAGTAGCAGTACTGGTCTAAAAACTTGTCCCCTAAATGATAAGAGCTTCTGGAGCAAATTCATATGTGCAGAAGAATTGCTGTGTATGTGCAGAAGGTTGCACAGTAAACAGAAAGGCAGTTGGCCTGTACTTGTCCCTATGGGAAAGGTAATTTTTATTTTGGAATACAGCAACAGCACAGAGTGCAGTTCTGGAATAGCTTACTTGCCTAGTGCAGTGATAGCCAATTTGCCATGTAAGACAAAAGCATCCAAGAGCTCACATGCTCTACCTAAAGGGAAAACTTCCTTAACAACCCCGTTCTCCATATGGGCTTTCCATATCAGAAACAAAAGCCTGCTCAACAAGCTTGGATCTTGCCGTGCCTCCATAGGATACTTCAGTGACTTTTTATGCAGTAATAATTTCAATGGTACACATTTCTGGTGGCACCAAAATAAGGCATCTGCAAAATGAGAAGTGATTGTCCTTCCTTCTACTCTCTTGGGTTGAAAACAACATGAGAAACTTCCCACTTCCTACCTACAAAGTGAACTTGTTGCTAGAAGAGCTGGATCTCCATTCAAAACATGAATAAAACCTTCAGATCATTAAGTCCAGCTCTCTGCTTTTGCAGGATTTTACTTGGGCTCCAAGCCAGTTAAATCAACATGCAATTGGATTTGGAACTTGGCTTTCTTTTTCCTCTTGTTCTGGTCTCAAAACACCAAAGGTTCAAGATGTGCCATTACTGTGAATTCTTGCACAAATAGGGAAGACTCAGGTCCCTGTGTGTTCTCAGCTTTATGATTACTTTGCAAAGAGCCTGTGGAAGTTTTAAGTGGAGAAACAAAGAATTGGGTTACTACTGCCAGTTTCAAGTATTTAAATATCACGAATCAGATTCACCTAAGTCCAAACAAATGATTTTCTTTAAGCAACTAAGGAATTCTCTTGATTTAAGCTGTTATTACTCCTTTGGATCACGTTTCTTCTACAAGCAAAAGGGCAAGAAGCTTACGTTTTGTAAAAGGCAAGACCCTCACCCATCTCAGATCTCCAGGACCCACATGTCTAAAACCTCCCAAGGTGACTAAAAAAATCACAGGAACAGTGCTAAATAAACTTGTCTCCAAATGCTGTTTTGGTTCCCAAGTGCATTGACTTGGCACCTGGGTGAGTGTTGGGTTTCCTTTCTTCAGTGCTCTTTTGGTTCACATAAAGGGGGAAAAGTAGTGCTTTTTCAGAGGGCAGTGTGATAACACCCTTGCAAGTAGGTCCAGAGTCTCTTTTTCCCCTTTGAAATGCCTTAGATTATGAGATATTTTCAAGTTAAAAAATTGCCAGGGAAGGAAATTTCTTCAGAAGTGTTCTTTGAGTCAAAGATAAAAGTGATCCCCAGCAGGTATAGGCTAGCAGTAGTCAAAGAAAAGATGAACTCCCAGCAGAAGCTGTGAAATTCACTCCCTCTAGTTCTGCTACTGTATAAGACTACACTACTCTCTATTCCTAATATATTTTTTCCCCCACCGGCTGTGTCAATAAACGTGCGATAAATCTGTCTGTGAATCTGCCTTTTTAGCCTAATTATCCTGCTTTCTATGATGTTTTTCCTGAGAACAGGACTTAGACCGCTAAACATTTCATGCAGTGACGTATGATCCATCAAGACAAGACACATCTGCACACTTCTGCAGCAGGTGGAGGACACCCCAGGGCTGTGGGAGCAGGCACCAGCTTGGACTTCAGGAAGATATTCTTCAACTTCCAGGTTTAGCAATGATCTTGTGATACATCAGTGAGCATTTAACATCTTCTACTTTGGTAAATCTGAGATCTTGGGAAAGTTCATTGATATTCTGTGGAATTATACATTTATGTGCAATGCTATGAACGCTGGAAAGGCTACAACCCTTTTGCAGAAGGGGAATAATTAACTAACCTGGAAAAGGAGGGTAAGCATTTAGACCAAGTACCAGGAGAGATGCTGATGGCAAGAGGAGAGTTTCTGAGAAACCTGCTTTTGCCTCCTGCAAATCTGTTTTAGCATTTCAACCCATATTCCTCAATTGCCCTCATGCCAACCATGCTGGTTCTCACTCTATTTTAAACCTGGGACAAGCCAAGGAGGGAAGCTCAACCTCAGGTCCATGTCCCTGAGTCTAATGCTGCCTCTGGCTTCCCCAAGAAAGCCAGGTATGTGGAGCAGTGACACGTAGCCGCCTGTGCTGGTAGGGCAAGCTATAATGCCAGATTCATTGATGCTACAACAGAAAATCAATGTGGCAAAATAAAGGGTCCTTTAATGGACATCATGAAGAAAATGTTATTTTTGTCTTGCTAGACAAATTAACTTTTAGAAATTAACTACATTCCTAACACATCTCTGACTCACAGTCCTTTAAGATTGTTGAGGGCCAGGCCACTTGTAAGCTACTTCTCATCTATAACTCCAGAAGCATTTCCAAAGGAACTGGTGTCTTCTAAGGCCTGGGAAACTTGAGTTTAGAAGATCAAATGACTTCCCCTAGCCACGCAGCAGTCCTGTGGCAGACCAAGTCTCCTGGCTCAGCTCCTGGGGTCCCAGCTATCAGCACGGCTGCTCAGACCATGGCAGTTTCACTGTGTTATCTGAGAAGCTGTAATAAAATAGCCTATTTCCATGTTTCATAAGTAACCTGTACTTCACACAACCCCATTGTGCTGATATTGCAGGCAGAAACCCAATAAGCCTGTGCTGACTCCTGCATACCCAAATAGCAACCAAACGATACCATAACCCCCGTATGCAAAGTGCCCTTAATGCACTTCTAAGTTAACTAAATGTTGCTGATGTTCTCTGATAAATAAAAGCCCTATAAACTGTTCCCGGTGGTACAGTACTGATCAGGGAGAACTGTATCTCAAGGCAACTCCTTTACACTGAAGTTTTATATCAATAACATGCTGAAGCTTCGCCATAAATAATTAAGTATCTTTCTAAAATATTAATGCAGTTTGTTGATGGCTTCTGTTTTGCTTACGGTGTTTCAAAGATGTTGACTGTAGGCAAGTATAGATCTTATCTCTGATGAAAAAAGCTTTGAAAAAAGTCTAACATATTTGCAGTTGAAAGTCTTTCTCCAGACAGGGACTTTTAACCGAAGTGTGCTGTCTGCAAGGCAGCACTCCTGAGAAGAAAGCTCTAAAGATCAAAACAGAGCACAGTAAAGTTGCTGCAAATAAATCTATTTGGTGTTTGACCAACTAATGTCAGCCACTTACAAACGACAGAAATTTGCTCCATAAGGCCACTTCCAGAACTAGGCTAGTCTAGGTAGAGATGGTCTGAAGGAATAATTGACATTATTTCCAAACTAACTAATACAAAAAAGTGGTTATTCAAGGCACTTCAGTGCTGAGAAGTCAGATATCAGACCGTAGTACATCGCTTTCCTTCTTACAGTTCCCCTCCATTTAGGAAGAGCCTATGAGTATCAAGGCTGATGGCATCTAACAAACGAGTGCCATCCCAGTTTCTGGAGCCAGTCATGATGTTTCAGGTAATTGCTACTGTATTTCTAAACACAGAGAAATGTGACAAAGCTTTTTCAATTATTATTTCTGTTCAGAAAGATTTGAGGTTTCCAATCAGCTGATGAGGGGCGCAGAGAACAACCTGGAGCATGCCAGTCTCAAGCCTCTGCCAAGCAGAGGGCACAAATGCCACATCTCTGCTGCCAGCTTTATTAGTTAAATACCTGCCTAAGCTCACTTTGCTAAGAATGATCCTACTTGGCCATGGCCCACTTTTGTTGTGAGACACATGCCCTCTGCTCCCAGCAGCTCCAAGCTGATCCATCATTAATATTTCTGCGCTGTTTGTTGACAATAGCAACTTGGTAAGAGCAAGTGTCCCAGTGGCTTGCACTGAACACTGGGGATTTTGTGTTAAGAATAGTATCACAGAATCCCACCATGGCAGGAGTTGGAAGGGGCCTCTGGAGACCATCTAGCCCAGCCCCCTGCTAGAGCAGGGTCACCCAGAGCAGGTCGCACAGGAACGCGTCCAGGGGGGTTTGAGTATCTCCAGAGAAGGAGACCCCACACCTCTCTGGGCAGCCCGTGCCAGGGCTCGGTCACCCTCACAGGAAAGGGGGTTTTCCTCATGTGCAGATGGAACTTCCCATGTTCCAACTTGTGCCTCTTGCCCCTTGTCCACACCACAGAAAAGAGTCTGGCCCCATCCTCTTGACACCCGCCCTTGAGATATTGATAAGCATTGATAAGGTCCCCTCTCAGCCTTCTCTTCCTCAGGCTGAACAGCCCCAGCTCCCTCAGCCTTTCCCCATAGCAGAGATGCTCCGGCCTCCGCATCATCTTTGTAACCCTCTGCTCCCTGTCTCTCTTGAACTGGGGTGCCCAGAACTAGGTTTATATTAAAAGAAACAGAAGTTTTATATTAAAGGAAACAGAGAAAAATAAGTACAAGATCAAAAAAATCTTCTGCCAGCTTGTAAGCAGAGTCCCAGATGTGGAAAAGCAACCCCCACATCCTTGTCTTTGTGCCACAACAGTGAAATAACCACTTTCAAAATGCCAACATTAAATTGCCTCCTGTTACTGCGGTAAACCTGCAGCTGAGCATTGCTAATCCGTTGTACCGAACAGAGGAAGCTATTGTTTGTGTTATTACCTGCTGAGCACCGACTCCAACGCTGCACACAACTGCGGGGCATTGGTATGCTGGAGCTCGCCTTCTCTGGTGTTTTATGTTAAATGGGTTCATGCAAGTACCGGTGTAAATGGTCAAAGTCATTATTCCCTCCCAGGAATGCGCTCTCTCTGTTTCAAAATGAGACGAAAGTGCTTCTGTGACTCCCATGGCTCCATCAGACACCCAGAGCAAGGTTTGCATTCAGGCCTGTCATGGCAACATGACCTCCAGGCAATTAGGCCATTTCAAAAAAAAAAAAAAAAAAAAAGATAACATTGAATGTCACTGGCAGATGGTGAAGATTTGTAAGTAGGTAAGTTTACATACATTTTTTGGAAACATGAATGAAAAGTATAAGCAGATAAAACTGAAATGTTGCTAGACCTTGAAGCAAAAATGTGGTTTTCTGGGGCATGTTCTGCCTTGGCTGGGTGGGAATAGCAGAGCAAGGAGCAGTGGCATCAGAGGGGGTGTTCTCCTACAGCCTGCCCCGAATCATGGTCCTGCCTGCATCACTGAGATTCCCGAGAGCCTCCACTAACCACAGAGCCTTAGCAGAATAACGAAAGTCTTAAGCACTTCGTAGCTCAGTCCATTTATCTCTATAAAGAAGGATGTGCACAGCTTCCTTCCCACCTCGTACAGCACCAGCCTCCAGTGGTGTCATGTTGGGGCACAGACCTTTTTCTGAGTGCCCGGTCCATCTTCCAAAAAGGGCACTTTCAAAACTACCAAAGTACTTTCAAATTGCTTTTGTGTAACACTATTGGTCTAGATTCTTATCTTAGCAACTTAGCATCAAAATTTCACCACCTGATCAAAGCACTGGAATTCATACTACTTTCTCTCTTTGCTTGAAGTGAAATGATTAACGAGGTTATTGGAATAAAACTTAACACTGTACGTATTCTCAACATTTTGCTCCCACTAATTAATTTCTGACTGAATACCTGCCAGAGGATCGACTTACTACTGAGATAGTGATCACATAGAAGCTTAATTGGATGGGAAGAAGTCCCAGAAGGACACAACTCCGCTGCATCTTGATGCTGTGCCAGACCGAAGGCTGCCGCGGGCTGGGTAGAGCTGGAACTGTGTGAGCTTGTGGAAATGCAGTCGCAAGGCTTTGCTGGCAGTGAGGCTCTCATTGCAAGCACTGGAACATTCACAGGAGTGTGGGTCCTTCATAACAAAGAGGGGTTTTAATCAGCATTGCATCCCCAAAGCAGGTAGGATTACACCTCAGCGGCAGGGTGATGGGGTGTTCAACAGCACCGTGCCCATGCCGGGATGTCGGCGAGCCTCAGGTCTGCCTATGCAGGGCACAGCCCCAAGGCTGGCTGCCCTGGCTCTTGCTCAGGTGATTTCAAATTGCCCCATCACACCATGGCATCCTTGCAACTAGCCCTTATCCATATGGCCTTCATCCACAGAGGGGAAAGGCGGTGAGGCCAGGGGTGGGCACTCTGCCCATGACCCTCGTTCCTGAGGCCCGCAGGGCTGCCCAGGACTGCATCCCACCTGCCAGACCATGCTGCCAGGAGCCACTGCAGAGGGACATGTCCATAGTTGGGCAGGACTAGCCTTGCCATGGTTGAACACAGAAAGGGGAGACCAACACATACAAGTTCATTTTAGTCAGCATTAGTCAATCAAACCAGGAATGTGAGCAAAATTCATCCAGCAAAAGCATCCATAGGACAACCCCTTACTAGGAGAAATTAGATTGTCAGCTGTCATCTGCTCTCTCATCCCTTTTTGAAGGGAAAACCATAAAGGATTTGGTCACAGGTCAGCACCTGTCCTGCACTGACCTTTAAGGCTACAACCAGTCTTGGTATTGGTATGTGGTCAGTACCTCATGGACACAAATACATCGGCTTTGTCTGGAGGATGTGGGGCACTGTCCTCATAGGAGATCTTCCTTGAGGCTAAAAGTTGATCCAGTAACGAGTAACTCGACACATAGCATCCCCAAATTATAATCAAAACTGAATATTGGATTGTTTTAATGAAATTTCTCTGCTGACTGAATGGTGGTTAAATGACCTGAGCCAAATTGAGACACTCCCTGTGGAAAGCTTCATAACTACCAGCAAATTAAAAAGTAAGATGCAGATCTTCTTTGAAACAATCTTAATTCAGTTTGTTACAAACCTGACTCTGAGTTATGCCAGCAGCCTGATAATGCTACTAAAAGACAATTGTACTCTTTTGCAGAAAGAAAAGGTAGCAGTTCTTCAATTCTCCTTGTTCAATACTGAGATGAAAGGTCCTTTTCTTTACAAAAAAGTTGATAGCTCTCAGTAGACCATAATCCTAGAGTCTTAAGGTTAACAGTCTGGGTTGGGAAATTGTTTTATGTCTCTCATGCTTGGATAAATCATTCCCTTACCTTGATGCAGTACCTTTTTCCCACCAGTCATTCAAAAGCAATCAAAACATCCGTGGAGGAACTATAGATGAGAGACAACTGACACCTTAAAATTACAAGGAGTTTTGAAAACACCTACAGAAAACCCAGATGAGTGTTTGATGCAACATTTTTTGTTTTATTAGCAACAGTCATAGTAGCTCACTGGAGCCTCTGAAGTGCCTCACTCACTCCTCTGGGTGACTTGTTTCTCCTTCATCCCAAACACTGCAGCCCATCACAGACTTTGCAGAGCAGCGTTATGGGATGAAGAGTGTGTGCTCTGCACATTCATGGGCTGCCCTCTAACAGAAATAGATTTTGCTGAAAGAAATCAGGGCCCGGGCATGTGCAGGGGCTTGACATTTAAGAGAATATCATCACACAGTATTAATGAAGTTTGCACTACTGCTCATCACTGGTTGTTCCTGGATTGAAGTATGTGCAGATTCCTGGCACCCAAATGATTTGTTGCAGAAAGCACACAGCTGAGGGGAGCAAAGGACATTACAAAAGGAACCTGGAGCGTGGGTGAGGTGGGCCTGGTACATTTACCCCTGCTCAGTCTCCTGAAATGGTGTTACAACAGGATCATGTTGCACATCCAGACCTGGGGACATGAAGAATTGCTGGGTCCTCCTCCGTTGACATCACCTGAACTACCCGATGGCGCAGCTAACTTCTGCCACAGCTTTCACTGGATGAAACATAGAAAATAAAATAAAAGCTGGCAAATGGTGGCCTGTGCTGGCTGGACTTCCCCAGACAAATCTGGGAAGTCCAGCACAGACCAGCATCTCACCCTGGAAGGCGGATCCATGAGGCCCCAGCTTTAAGGAAGGGAGTGTAGCTGTAGGGACATGAGCTGTGTCACACCACCTGCTCACAGGGCCAGTCAATGGGTCTTGAATATTTCAGCTTCCTCACTGACTCCTGGGTTCTGCTGTCCTGGTCATCCATGTTGCTAAAATGTCATTTTCCTCCCAGATAGTCTCTTGGGAGTGAATCAGTCAGCCTCTGCTGAAACCAAACCGGTGCATGGTTCCTGGCCAGGGCCACTCCAGGTGGGCAGCGTGGACAAGGCTGCACCAGGCTGGGTTCCCGCTGCCCTCTGCACCCTCCTGGGGGACTTCACCCTCTTTGCAGAAGCAAGATCTCTGCTGTGGTTGAACCTGCAGCCTTGGCTTAGGGGCCAGAAAACAGCCTTTTTTATTTACCAGTACGGATGAAGCCGTAAGGTTGTGCCAGTGACCTGGCTCTGCAAGAACATGCCTCATACAGCGTTTTGCATCCTAAGTCGATGCCTCACAGATTTACGTAGCAGCCCTGCACCTTGCATCTGTACAAGGTCCTCACCAGGATGTACAGCTGAGGTGGCTCCAGATCCTGCCATGTATTCCTCACCCACTGCTGCAAATCTGTTCCAGAAAAACTCATTGCCTGTGTATTTCAAAGCTGGCCCCAGAAAGTGAGGCTGGACCCATTTTTCACTGCAGTTAAGATGATTTGGGGCCTCATAACTCCACTCTGTCCTTGTGAGCACAGACTTATGCTGCTGGAGGGCCCATGACAGCTCTATTGCCGTGGTGGATTCTCTTTGTGGAGACCAACGCACACCCACCTTGGCAGATGATGCTCCACTGAAAACTGAGATCCTGAGAAAACCACCCCAGCTGCAATGTATCCCAGCTGAGGGCCGGGCTCCCACAGGTCCTCCCCACTGCCCCAGGGGAAGGCCCACAGCAGCTCCTGGAAGGGTTAGGGGTGGGCGAGGGATGCCCGACACTCTGCCCTGCCTCCCCATGTTTCTGTGCCAACAGAGCAACCATGCGCTTCCTGCCAAATGCCTCCCTTAGACTAAGGAAAACAACCAGAATAAGAGAAAAATCTCTCTGACAGAGCACAGTGTGTGTCACCGTCCACAAGCTGGTGCAATGCAGAGATAAGATGGCATCTCCCATGCGCCTGCATGAAATCCACAGTCCTCAGATTGTATCTAGCTAATTCAGACATTTCTCATGTTAGCACGACTAGACAAACACTGTAGGAAGGAAGGAACCATATCTTTGTGCATGCTGACTCCGGTTTCACTAAATTCATAACTTTAATACCGCATTAACACGGCGTGTGCATTTATGCTGTAATTGCATTCCAGCTGCCTGAATGCTCCTCTTAATTTAGTCATGCTATTTTAGCTTTGTTGTGAGTTATAAATCATTCTTGCTCTCAAGAAACAAATTAATTTACAGATGTTACAAGAGATAGGATTACCCAGCAGGATTTCTTTTTTTAACACATTCAATGTATAAACTTTATTAAAATAAAGTAATTTCTTCAGGGAAGTCCAACAGACACTTATACTAATGGCAGAGGGAGACAAATTACAAAGATTTTTGAGCTTCAAGGGGCATCGCAGCCTCCTCACAACTGATTTGAAGGAACTCTGCTGCAAACAATACAGCAAAGTAAGGACACCAGTAGTATCGTGTATCTGTACAGGTTTTTAAGTACTCACTGATTTTTCAAGGGCACAATTATGCACATGCACATATTATCAACAGAACATGAAGCGGTAGCTTGTTTGAGGTTGGTCACGTCTTTCCACCTTGAGCAAGGTTTTTAGTCAGTTTGAATTTTTGTCATGGTTTTGGTTAATTTTTCAAGGAGAGGGTGTTTTATTGGCTCAATAGTTTGAGGCTAAAACCTAAAACATTCCCCACTTTCTACAAAGATTTGTGTATGGATAAGCTATGTGATTTATTAAACGAGTTAAAGCACAACAAATCTTTTCTAGACTACTGGCAAGCAGCCATAATCTTATGTAGTTCTCCTTTTGCTCCATTTACCCTATTTCCAACTACCCCCTTCATCATGCATTTTACTGAGTTACATAGTTGTGTTGTGGAAGGTGCACTTTTTCCTTCCTAATTAAAATGAGTGCTCTTCCTAATTAACATAATTAAATACGCTGTCAATAGATAGTGCTGAAGAGCAGCAACATTGCCCTGGACTCCTGTAGCATCAAGAATATTCCTAAAGAATTGCAATCACTGTCACTAGCTGCTGGTTACATAAACTTTGAGTGACCTGTACTTCTAGAGATATCGCACTGTTTCCAACCATCAATATATAATAAACTTTAGTATTTCTAGAAGAACTTCTTAACATTCTTAACCAAACATGAAAATTCCATTTTGGACAATAATATGTCTCTATATTTTTTTAGCCATCTTCTTTAATGCCTTCTTTGGAAGTTGTCTGTAATGTATATACATTGCCTGTTCTTTTGCAGTCCTGTGAACTCTCTGACACTGTGATTTATGAGGACAAAACACATCTTTCCCCTGTAGTCTCAGTGATCTTTCTGCCTTGCTGCACAAGCTCCACTCATGGTATTGACAGCTAGTGAGACCGGCTGGAGATGAGCTGGTGAAATAAAGTTTATTTTGAATAGGGTGATGTCATGGGCTTGAGTTTGGTAATACTGACCCCAGGCCATACACTTAAAATGAAAATACCACAACTGTTCCCAAGCTGGTGGCTTAACAAAAATATATCAGTCTTGAAGGGCGTGGGAACCTGCTCTTGGAGGCTGCGTACTCTTAGAGAGCTCTGAGAACTGTAACTTTCTCTCTTTATATATCCAAGACCCAGCTCATGAAAGAAATCAATTCTCCTACTTCCAGAAGAGATGAATTTGCTATTGCTTTGGGAATTCAATAGCAAGATTTTAAAGAGATACTGCAACTTAACTAAAGCCTACACATTTGATTCTAAGCAATGGGATGAAATGTGAATGAATGAAACATGATGAAATGAACCTGTGTTGTACAAGAAATCAGATTTTTCCTTCTGGCTCTTTTCTAGAAAAATCTATAACTTTCAGTCTTGAATGCTCTTATACAAGAGACAAATTCAATTGCATTTGGAGAGGAGTGAAGGATGCATGCTTTGGATACCACTGTACACAAATCTTGTTGAACCAGTCATGGGCTTCCCACAGCTGCTAAGCAAATCTCTCTGTGCCTCTTTCATCTCTCACATAAATTGTAGAACTTCCAGCTTGGGTTGCCCCTTACTACAGACACCAGTGCCCATAAGAACAGGGCATTGTGCTTGGTTGGGGTCTCTAGACTTGCCTTGGTTCCACCTAAAATTAGGCTCCTAAACCAAGAAATCTCAATAAACAAACACTGGCATTTCTAAGGGAGAGCTGAAATCCTCCCTCCAAGAACTGCAAGGAGAGAACTCAGGAGGGCAAGACTCCAACACCCCGGATGCTGTTTGTCTGATGAGCATAGGTTTAGATGTTAAAAATTAAATGCTGTAACATCGCAGCTTATCAGATTCTCATCAGGTCTAACACTCAAATTGCCAATAGGCCATATTTTGGTGAAAGACCAAGACAGTCCCAGGATCCTTCACTTTGCATTTTTAGGAATCTCTGTCTGCTTGCTCAAAATTGTTCATGATTGATCATGTAACTTGTGCAGCTTCTCTCTGTCAAACTTGCTAAATTGATTGAAATAGATATTTACAAGACAGACATCTATAATGCAATGAAATATCCCCAATACATAAAGTGTGAGTGAATGGTGCTGACAAGAACTGATATGCTTGTCCCAGACATCACATCATATAGAACTGAACATGTGCGGCTTAGGAAAGGTCAAAAATCTTAAAATAGCTGATGTCCAAAAGCTCATCCTCTCCCTCAAACTCTAGCACAGATAATGTCACCACTCAATTACTGCTGCACTAATTTTTTTTCTTTTTCCAAGACACCATGACATTTTGATGCCAGATAATTTTTGATGTCTTGCAACCAAACCTTGGAGGGATGTCACACATTTTTATTTGAATACTGGGGTCTAATGCAAGTGACAGCTGGATTTTTTTCTCCAGCTTATTCCAGTGTTAAAAAGATACCTGTTAAATACTCATCCATGCACCTTGTCTCACAGGTACCAGATGATCTGGCATATGCGATTCATTAAGTGAACATTTGTTTCCCCGGGAGCAATACATGTATCACTTGAGCTCTGAAGCGATGCATCTTTCTTAAAGAATCTGCACCTACTTCCTTCCCATTCACAGGACAGACAGTGAGCAGGGCTGGTATATCTGGCCCCCATCCCACACAGAGCAGGTTCAGGGACCAGCACTCCATGCTTAGGACTTTGCAAGGCCAGGCTTCCAGTACCTCTTCTGTCCAGAGCCTGGACCACCCCACGGTGCTGGTTTGTGATGCAGAGTCCTTCCGCAGGTCAGCTTTGGCTCTTCTTCACTCAGGTAGCTGCTCCACAGGGATGGGAGTAGGAATTTAGGGTGAGGAAGGGTAGGACACCAGGCGTGCACAACCATGACGTGCAGCTGGCCACCCTCGCAGGCTGCCAGAGGAGCCCCCTGCACCCAGTGGGGTCACAAGGAGGGAAACGAGAGCCTTGCAGCATGGGGATGGCAAGGGCATGGGGTCATTGACAGAAAGAATGACAGAAAATATCAACCTTGTCCTCGCTGAAAGCTTGAAAGACGTTCCAGACCTTCTTGGTGGCATTAATACACACCTTAACATTAGCTACCGACAATGTGGCACAAAAATCTTTTATATGAAGTTAAATCACAGCCTGTATCTGTGAAACAGAGTTTTAAAGCTTTCACATAAGAATATGTCTGCCAAATCACTCATCTGTCCCAGTGTAAGTGATGGGCATCTGAGCGGGCATGCTGCCCCACACAATTCCCCTCTGCTCAGCAGAAGTCCTGTCTGGCCCAATTTGCTCACATCAGATTACAATCTACTGTTATAGTTGTATTTTAAAAGCCTTGGAAGAACAAATCCATAGTTAATGGACTGCGCTTGTAATCTCACACGTGTTTTACACCATTTTGATTTCAGTGGTCTCTATATTGAGAAGATTAGCTACTGCCTCTGCACTCACACCATGTCACAAGATGGTCCATGTCTTGAAGACCAGCCAAAGTCTGAGTCTATACATGCTTCTATGCTTTCAGATAAAAACTACATTATGTTACCACTGATCATACCACTAATTATAGAGAATAAGATAAAATAACATCCCCCATCAAAGGGAGCATTCTACATGGGAGGGGACTGAGTATCCAAATTAAAATTAATACAAGCTTGGAAATAATACCATATTTAAAAATAAAACATACTACACTTCAACAAGAATAATCTTTGTCCTGTCATGACAGTATGGGTTAACCACCTCATTAAAACATTTTTGTGTTTGCACTACAAATTTAATGGCATCCAGATTTCAATAACCAAATGTAGGTGTTTCCCCCTTGATTCAGCTGCAATGAAGAGTTAATATTCTTCAAACACAGCCTGTTGATGCTGATGGGTTTAAGCAGCACAAAACCTTCTGTCGTGGTTTAACCCCAAACGGTA
>KL269212.1:7829-18652 GCA_000699545.1 Podiceps cristatus | reverse complement strand
ATATAAAATATCTGATATATTGTAATAAATCTAAGGGATATAAAATATATTTCTGTGTTTATAAATAACGAGCTAATTTCTAGTTACATCATTTTGTAACCTGTCTAATAATAGTACACATTTTTTCTATTTATGTATTTATATATCAATATTAGGAATAATTTATTTTATTCTGTTCTTCATATATAATTGTACTGCTAGAACACTGGTTTGCCTGATAACGAACGCGACTCCCCGTAGAGCTCAGTAGCTCATGGCAAACATTCACAAAGGAGCTTTGCTTTGTAGATTAGACTAATACAAACCGTGAAAATCATGACTCAGACACAACCAGGAGTGTTTTACCTGTAGATTTATGGTGTGCATATGTGGTTTTGGAGGGAAGCAAGTGCCTTCTCCAAATACATGATATCATTTCACTTCCGCTTATGCCGTGACAGTTCAATGCTGAAATATTCTTGTCTCGCCTCTAAATCAGATTGTGGCCACAGGGATCTGTCGCTCTGACGACCACGTGGTAACTGGTGGACTGGTTATGCCTTTTCCAATAATTCTTGGGCATGAAGCAGCTGGTGTTGTGGAGAGTGTTGGGGAGGGAGTAACTTCGATCAAACCAGGTACGAAACGGCACTGAACACAAACCCTGTGTCGAGTTTCCAGACTCCTGTTTAAGTCATAGAATCAGAGAATCATAGAAGGGTTGGGGTTGGAAGGGACCTTGAAGATCATCTAGTGCCAATCCCCCTGCCGAGGATGGGCAGGGACACCTCCCACCAGACCAGGCTGCTCAGAGCCGCGTCCAGCCTGGCCTTGAGCACTGCCAGGGATGGGGCAAAGTCAAAGAGGATTACATGTGTGACCACTGGTACCGCAGAGGGAAATGTTCCAAATTCGAGCTTTTTCAAGGGTACCTTAAAGGACACTGTGTGCTGTCTACATCTTTCTGTGTTCCCCATCGAGTTATTTTCAGATCTTGTATTTGATATCTTTTGCTTTTGGCAAAAACATCTGGAGCTTGCTTTCCACCTACATAGCGCTTTTCTGGTCATGGGATGAAGAACACAGATTCTTTGCTGTTGGTGACAGGAAATCGGGAATTAGCTGCAGGTTCTTCAAACAGAGTTTACACAGCTCCTCTCCCTCACGAATAAGGCAGAGCACTAGACCACACGTGAAAGTACCCACTTTTAATTCTCCCAACCGCTAAATAACCCATTGACTTCAGCAGACCGGAACCGAGGTCTGTGTGTTCAGTGCCCTCACTTTAAGAGTACCAGGGCGCGACCGGGGTGCCCACCCCGCCGCAGGCTTTGCTCCTGTGCCGCACAGTGCAGGGGGTCAGCACTGCTCACTGAGGGCTGGGTCGCGCCCGGGACCCTTCTCTGGGCCAGCTGCTCCTCTCGTACGCTCCCTTTGAACCACAGCGGGTACAGAGAGAAGTCAGTGAAAGATGCTGATTTTCCTCCGGCTGCTGCAAGATGAGGTGGGATTTCTGTATGCTTTTATGGGACAGAACAAATTCTAACAACAGCTAAATTATTAAGACAAAATCTGCAATAGAAATGCTCAGTTTTATCGAGGCAGTTTGTTACAATACTGGCAACAGCAGGAGGAGATGAAACCAGCACTGCACTCCTAGTGCGCGTTTGCCTAGGGATTAAATACTCTTGCTTCATGTTTTTACCTGCATGTTTCTTGTTTGCCTTTTTAATCCGCTGTCATTACTGTTTTATTTCTAGGAGACAAGGTTATTCCACTCTTTGTTCCACAGTGTGGGGAGTGCAGCAGTTGCCTAAGCCCTAAGGGTAATCTCTGCAGTAAAAATGAGTGAGTTTTCCTCGGTTACCTACAACCCTTCTTCGATTTTTAGTTATACAAAACTGATCCCGTTCAACAAACCTCACATGCCACCATTTCTGGTCATCTTTCAAACAGCATTGGTTCGGGTGCTGGATTGATGCCTGATGGCACCACTAGATTCACCTGTAAAGGAAAAGCAATTCACCATTTTATTGGTACAAGTACCTTCACTGAATACACAGTAGTGCATGAATCTGCTGTAGCCAAAATCGATGCTGCTGCTCCTCTGGAAAAAGTTTGTCTAATTGGCTGTGGATTTTCAACTGGTTACGGGGCTGCCGTGCAGACTGCCAAGGTAAGCGTTGTGGCGGGTGTCTCTGGTATCTCAGGGGGTCTGTTCGGGGTGGTGTGGCCCACGAGCAGGCTGGCAGCGTGGCCGCCAGGAGGGACGGGCTGAGTTCAGGATGGAAAGAAGATACTAGTTCTTTGCCTACTTCAGTTTCTCTAAGGTACTCGGAAGTCTTCAATTCTAAACCCAGAAAAAATACTTATTACCATCTATTAAATTTTCTCTCATAGCTTTATCACCCTTGGAAAAATACTACAACAGAGCTGATTTGTTTTGTTGTAACTTAAGTCTAGGAATACATGGAAGCCTATAAATGGAACACTCATAATTCGTAGCAATATGTGAATGTGACTTTGACAGTTGGCACTGTCTCCAGCGGAGTGACACTGCACACCTTAACACCACTGGAATATAAAGCATCATTAAAAAAAACGTGTCTCTAAACCTGAAGCTGAGACATGTAATGAAAACCTGGTCTCAGAAATGTATTTGTGGGACAATTTATCTTGGTCACATGTAGGATTATGATGGTATAGCTGGCAACTGCGCTAGTAGGGATGCATGTGCAAATTCCTGCTCAGCAGGTAATCTCTAAATTACAAGTGGCTTAAGTGAAACCATGTTGATAATAAGAAAACACATTGCACTTCACCTAGACTGTAACAGTGTGCCTTGTTTGTATGGTTTATTATAGGTGGAACCAGGCTCCACCTGCGCCGTCTTCGGCCTCGGAGGAGTTGGCCTCTCTGTTGTCATGGGCTGCAAGGCGGCTGGAGCTTCCCGCATCATTGCCGTTGATATCAACAGTGACAAGTTTGCCAAGGCCAAGGAGCTGGGAGCCACCGACTGCGTCAACCCTAAAGATTTCAAGAAACCTATTCATGAAGTGTTGATAGAAATGACCGGCTGTGGCGTGGACTACTCCTTTGAGGTCATCGGCCGGATTGAAACCATGGTATGCAGCCAAAAGGTGTGGTTAAGTGAGGCATTAGCTTGTTGGCGCTCTCTTTGCTAACCCCCTAAGCACCAAGGCTGAGGAGCTGGGAGCCACCAGGCAAAGCGTCAAGCTAACTTCAAACCTGTTAAGTCGTCCAGCCTTCTGCCACTGAGATGCAGGGACAGAAGCACACCTGAAAGCTTAGGGAAGGGAACTTCAGTGCCGTCCCTCGGCCTAACCAGGGTGACTAAATTATGCGTAGCCCTCTGTCTGCTTTCCAGCAGTGGCTTATCACTAATGACCAAGACAAAACGGGGAAGCAGAACAAAGCTAGGACATATCTAAGCCATGGCACAGATACAGTGGTGTGAGCAGATACAATGGAAATTGTTCGATGTGGCTTCAGTTACAAAAAATGAATTGCACGCTGAGCCCTGAGAGGAATTAAAACTTTTGTGGTTTTTTTTTTTTTAATTCAAATTGAATTCAAATTTTTGAATTCAAACTTTTGTGCGCCAGCAGCAAATCTTGTGTGACTTTGGGTGTCGCTCTGTTTCAAATGCAGACTGCGGCCTTGTCCTGTTGCCAATACAACTATGGGGTCAGCGTGATGGTGGGAGTGCCTCCTGCGGCACAAAAGATCGCTTTTGACCCCATGCTCCTCTTCACTGGTCGCACCTGGAAGGGGTCCGTCTTTGGAGGTAAGGACTTGGAAAAATGTGACTTAACTGGCTTGAGAAACTTGTAAGTCATCTTAAATGAAATGGAACATATCTAAACTCATTGCTTAGGTCGTCCTATTGGAGGTAATATGGATAGATGTTCTGCTGACAAGCACAAAGAGAATTAATTATGGGAACTGTTAGTGGCGAGAGGAGGAGAAAGAAAAATGGAGGAGGAGGAAGGGGGGGAGAAGAAGAGGCAGAGAAAGGAAGAGATAAAAAGACAAAAAATAGAGAAAAAGGGGAAAAAAAGGACAAAAAATGAGAAAAAAGAAAGGTAGAGAGACCTAGAAGATGAGAGAAAAGGGGGGGGGAGAAGAAGGAGCTTAGGGACGAGAAAAAGAGGTAAGAAAGAAAAGCGTGAAGATAAAAGGACAAAGAAGAAAAAAATTGAGGAAAAGATAAGAGGGGGGAGAAGAGAGAGGGAGGAGGAGAAAAAGAGCAAGAGCGAAAAGGAGAATGAGGGGACAGAACGACAGCAAGAGAGGAAAAGAGAGAGGGGAGCAGGAGAGCTGGAGAGTCAGGACCCTAAAGGACACGGGGGTCAGCCCCCAGCCCAGCCCCTGGCCAGCTGCCGTCAGCACCTTCCGGTGTTCTCCTTCCCGGGCTCTCCCAGCAGCGTCCCGCAGGCAGCCAGCCCTGGCTCACTTGAGCCACAGAAAAATGTTTTTCAACAACTGTATTTCTCACTCACAACCAGTTCCCTCTGATGTATTCAGTAGCCACCTGAATGAAACAGCAGAGACAAACCAGGCATCCTCCTGTTTGAGACTGCTTGTAAGACAAAAGACACCCCCAGGGCCCCCAGTTTTGACCAGGAAATCAAGTTTCCAGATACCAACATGGATGTCAGCGCTCTGGTTTTGTATGATGCACCCCAGTTTTGACCAGGAAATCAAGTTTCCAGTTACCAACATGGATGTCAGCGCTCTGGTTTTTGTATGATGTGTGATTTAGTGGACAATGTATCAATAGCCATGTTGAAACGGTATTTAATGTGGGGGAAAGTGTGGGTTCTGTAAAGATTAGAATGTTAGAAAATTTGTCTTCTACCAGTAAAGCACTTACTGGGTTTGTCATATGTAGAACAGCTGCACTTTGTTCTGTGTTTCCTGCCAGCACTCTGTGCTAAAGAGGTAAAGACATGCTGCAACATTTCATCGTGCTATTCTGCTATAGGATGTTTAGCTAAAAATTTAGGCTGACATGAGTTTTATCTATTTTCATCTAATGTTTCATTACCCATTGTCTGGGTTGTTGGGGTTTTTTTTGTTTGGGTTGTTGTTGTTGTTGTTGTGGTTTTTTCCAGGCTGGAAAAGTAAAGATTCAGTCCCTAAACTGGTTTCTGACTACATGAAGAAAAAATTTGTTCTGGATCCATTAATCACCCACAGGCTTCCTTTCACTAAAATCAACGAAGGATTTGATCTGCTAAGGACAGGGAAGAGGTAAACATTGTTCAATTGTTAAGGTTCTATATAAATAACCTAGAAGAGCTGTAACGCAGAGGATGACTTCACGGCAGAGAACGGGGAAGGTTCTTGATCCGCCCAGTGCGTGTCCATGAGTTGCAGCTGCAGTAATAAAGCCCGCAAAGCTTTAGCTTTTGGCACGCAGCGGGCCCTGGCCCTGCCTTTCCTTGCCGAGGAGCTTTCAGATTCTGGTTTGAGCAAAGGCTCTGGGTGGCAGAGGGAGAAAAGGCCACGCAAAGGAGGAAGCCTCTGCCGCTAGCCATCGGAAAAGAGTGCACAGCCAAGGGGGGCTGGGATGCCACGCTGTAGCGTGCTGGGGGCTAGCTAAAGCGCATTCCAAGAGATGTTTTGGGATGAGGAGCAGGAACACAGCAACAGCCAGTGTTTACTGGGAGAGCAACTCCCCATTCCTCTTGCAAGTTAGGGAACAGAGTCCCAGTGCAATTAGACCTAAAGTCACTGGGTAGTTTACCTTGAACTTCAGAGCTTTCCAAAAAGGAAAGTACTTGGTGTATATATACATTGCAGACTCAGAATTTAGCTCCTGTGCATTCCTCAGATACGGCAAGAGTTCAGCTCAGACTCGGTTTTCATAGGGTGCTGAAACCAGAAATACTGTTTGCCAGAGACACGTGGCAAGATTCACGGTGGGAATAATTGAAAATTCTCCTTGGCAGAATGGGAAACATTTGTATATCTTTGTATGTGTGGAGATTAGACTTTTTGAAGGTTCTAGCTGTTTATAACTGTCCTGGTTTAACCCCAGACAGCAACTAAGCCCCACACAGCCACACGCTCACTCTCCCTTGGTGGGATGGGGGAGAGAATCGGAAAAGTGAGAAAACTTGTGGGTTTGATCAGTAAAGCACAAGCTGCGCACACGAGCAAAGCAAAACAAGGAATTCGCTCACCACGTCCCACCAGCAGGTGTGTGTTCAGCCATCTCCAGGAGAGCAGGGCTCCATCACGCGTAACAGTTACTTGGGAAGATGGACACCGTCACTCTGAATGTTCCCCCCTTCCTTCTTCTTCCCCAGCTCTATACGCTGAGCATGACGCCCTATGGGATGGAATATCCCTCTGGTCAGTCGGGGTCAGCTGTCCCGGCTGTGTCCCCTCCCAGCTCCTTGCCCCCCCCGGCCTCCTCGCTGTGGGGTGGGTGAGGAGCAGGAAAGGCCTTGGCTCTGTGTCAGCCCTGCTCAGCAGTGACGAAAACACCCCTGTGTTATCAACGCTGATTCCAGCACAAATCCCAAACACAGACCCATCCCAGCTACTGTGAAGAAGATTAACTCTGTCCCAGCCAAAGCCAGCACAGTAACTTACACAGCCTGGAGAACTGCATTCATGTTTTCTTTCCATTGTCATTTGCTAGCAGTTATTTTAGGTGTTACTTGCTCTAAATATAAAAAGCTGTAACAGAAGAATTTAGCCCCTGAGGTTTGTTCTCAGGTTCCAACTATGCAGCACGCATTTCATTTTTGGACTGTCCTTATTTTAGATGGGCTGTAAACGTTAGGTTTAGCTTTTAGTGTCACAAACAGGGGAAAGCGGTGAGGACAGAGACATCAGTTTGCTAAAATACCTGAAGGCAGAGGCATGTTGCCGCTGACCACCTTTGCTAAGTGAAACACTTCGGTGTCTCAGCCCAGAGTAAGCTGTGCCACGCAGAGGTTACCCGTGGGTAGCTGGAAAGCTGTGCCGAAGCCCCTCCCCAAGCACTTCCCAGGCTGTATTTGGCGACTAATCGCCAGGAGCCCTGGGCTTCACGAGTGAAGGCTTTGCAGTCTTGTGTGAAGTTTGTTCTCTGCATTTGCAGCGAGGTTTGTGCGACTGCTCTGCCATTTTGCTGCAGGCTGGGGTGGGAGGGGGTGGGGAGGGAGCACCCTGGCCGACAGAATTGGATTGTCAGGGGAAACAGGAGGGTTTTGCTGATGTCAGCCAGGGGCTTGTCGACAGCCACTGACCTGTCATTCCATATTCCAGTATTCGCAGCGTCCTGGTGTTTTAGGATTCCTAGTTGTTAAGCAGCAGACGGCTCAGCACCGGCACAAACTTCATTATCCTCCAGTGCAGCTGATACGAAATACAAACCAAGAGGTTTCTGAAAGGTCTACCACTGCCACCCTCGAATAAAAGGATCAAGTTTAAACGTCAGACTTCAAGCACAGCATTTATAAATGAAACAATCATTTTCCTCCTACCTCTTTCTTTTGATTCTTGCTTTAAATCCTCTGTATTGTCCCACAATTTTCTTTTAATAGCCAGTGATGAATCATGGGACTTGTTGCTGCCACAGGTGTGGATTTTTTAAAGTGGCTTTTAATATGAAATCTTTTATTAAAAGAAAAATGAGGGAAACTTTCTTTGGGCCTTCCTAAGACTGTAAGCTTACAGATTTGTACATGAAGCTCAGCACAGTAAAACAGAACTCTGTGTCCATCCTGAATGATTTTAGCATTCCATCACCTGATAGGCCATAAAATTACTGCAGAGATTAAAATTTATGGTGACCATGTGTTTGAATTAATAATTCCAGTAAATGATATTTAAGTAAATCATGGACTTAAGTACCGGAGAGTGTCTCACCGCTGGGTATTTTACCGAATTAACACGTCCAAGCGTTTTATATCAAACTCCTGTGATGGTGGTTTGTGGTGTGGTTTGGTTTTTTGGGGGGATGTTTTAGTTGGTTTATCAGTATGGTTGTAGATCTTTGGCCAATTTATACAAGTGCGTCTGATGCTTGGGAAACAATGTGATGAAATATGAATGTGCATCGAGTATTGTCATTTGTTTCCATTAAATAAAGGGGAGGTTTCTTAACCTTTCAGTGTGAATACAGAGTAAAGGGGAAGAAACAGGTGACTGGTAGCAGTTTGCAAGAAATCAAACATAAAGCATCTTACTGCTTACTTGTAACGTGGAAACAGGAACAGAGGCCATTTCTATCTTGGTGAACGTGGTCAACGTTAGACTTGACTTACCTTTTGAAAGTACTAGCCGGGGCTCGCAGGCACTCGCCTGCATGGTAGCTGGCTAGAAGCACCTGTGAAGTAAGGGGACCGTGTGCTAATGATGACTTGTTTGTGTCAGCAGAAAGTCCTTGAGCCGCCCAGCTAGGTTCATGACCTGAGGATAAGTTTACCAAGAGATTAGACTTTAACAGAAGATGACATGTGTGTATCATGAACTCACTTTACACCGCAATTAAGACCCAAACTTCAGTCATTTGTTTCTGGGGGGTTACCTGTGCAGTTGGGGGCTGAGGATTTTTTTCTGGACCATAAAATAATTCTTTTCAGGTGCAGTTCAGCTGAAGAGTTCTCATCTCTTTCAGGGCAGGTTGTGTGTGAACCAACAGTGTGAAGTGGATCACTATGCAAAATAGGAGAGGGGTTGTAATTCTACTTAATTGATCTCATCTGTAGTAACATGGATTCAGCAGAAACAAGAGCATAATAATATCTCAGTTCTCAGATTATTCTCACCAACTGTGTTCTGCGGTGGCCAAGCTAGTTTATTGTACCAGCTAAGGTAACGTTTAACTCACAACTTAAAACAGAAGCCAAAGAAGGCCTGTTTAAACCCAGCTTGTGAGGATAGAAAGAAGGAGTACAGAGAAGTAAAGCATCCTCCATGTACCAGATGCGTGTTTTGTACAAGGCATTCCCTATCGCATGAAGCGTAGAGAATATAACGGAGTCTTCAGTGTAGAAGAAGAAAAAAAAAAATAGAGCTGGGAATAAAGTACAACAAACCTCCTCGCTTCTGTCCTCCTCAGGATCATGCAAAGCCCATTTCTGTTTTGTCATCTGCCAAGAATGGTAAACACCTGCTGTTAGTGCCTGCCTGAGGAGAGCTGCTGGGATCCAAAATAATAAACCCATGAAATTGTTATTCTTAGGGACATTTTATAAGGCAGCAACTGAGTCCTCTCTTCACGGGGAGGAAGGAAATGGCTTCTGACTGTGGGGAACAAGTAGTTCATACTTTCCTGGAGCGTTTCTCCCTGCAGATCCCCTCCCCCCTCAGCTGAAGATTTTGTTTGTGTGTTTGTGCAGCTCTGGACAGCATCTTCCTGACAGCCCTTCCCAAGCGCTCTCTGACTGAGGTACCCAGGTGGGTTCAGGGCCAGGTGCGGCAGCTCTGAGCATCCGTTCAGGAGCTTTCCTCTGAACAAACAGGGTCCACGCTCCCCATCAGAGCACGATCTGTCCATTAGCACATTCTGACACCATAAAAAATCCACAAAAGCCATGAAAAAATCCAGTCATTTCCCAAGAGACAAACTCTTTGTCTATCAAAGCACTGATGGTGTTTCCTCAGACCTTAAACAGCGCCAGTGTTACTGACCACGGCTCGGCTCTGTGTACAGCTGCGCACTGACCACGGTTCTGCTCTGCCGCCACGTCCCACCCGCTCAGCAGCTCCCTCGGGAAACAGCACAGGAGAGTTGTGTAGCTCCAGCAGCACGTGCAGAGACACAGGCTGTGCAGCTCTGGTTTTACGTGCTTGTAAGTTCACCCTCCCCGACTGTGCATCACAGGCAATGATCATCCCCACGTAGCATAATCCCCTCTGTTGCTTCCAGGTTACCTGATGGAGAGCACTGATCCCAGTAATAAGAACCAATGCGCTGCAGAGAGAGTTGGGAGATGATGGGACAATGTTTCATTCAAGCTGTCACGTCCGGGGCTGCTGAGGACAAGAGAATGAATTTTCCTCTTAAAAGATACATAAATCATACCACAGATCGTGATAGAGATTTTTTTTTAAACACAGCAGGCATGCTGAGCTGAATATTGAAAACCTTAAAAACTTCATTCTAAAACCCCTTATTCCTGCTCAGAGACTGATGGAGGCTACCAAAGGTGCGCAAAGAAACCTAAGAAAAAGTAGAAGGTTCCTGGGGAAAAAACTGCTAAACTTCCCTGTGCACCTGAAATACAGATCGAAATGGTCCACAAATACCTGGTGCCTTAGTGCCAGGTGCTCAGCTCCATGGCAGGAGCTTGGCAGCACCCGGCCACCATCGTGCAGCGGCTGGGCCCGACCGGCAAGGCTGGGGAAGGGGCTGCCCAGCAGCTCGGCCACGCAGCGCAGGGCCACCAGGCCCCGGGCAAGAGCTCAGCCAGCTGCTGGGGCATCATCACGTTGCCGCTCTGTGCTGGGGGAGCTGGAGGCAGGGCCAGGGGATTTGGGAGACGGGCCTTGAGCCTGCCAACAGCGAGTGCTGCTGCTGCTGGCCTTCCCCCTCGCCTCGTGAAACAGAGCTGGGACAGAGAGCAAGTGCCAACGCAAACCTCCCCAGGCAGTCCCCTGAAAACAGAAACCTGGGGCCGGTGTCTTCCTCAGGGCAGAAGCAGCTCCCAAACCTGAGGGTCACGCGCAGGTGCTCATCTTAGCCGGGTCCTCCAACAATGTCCCGCTCACCCACTCTCCTGTAAATGCCGTTGCCCCGTGCCTTGGCAGGAAAAGCTCTGTGGGAACCTGGCCAACCTTGTGTAGGTCCAGGCCTGGAGGTTGGTGGCCCTGCCTGT
>KL269211.1:5194-21528 GCA_000699545.1 Podiceps cristatus | reverse complement strand
GGGAGGCGGCCGGCAGAGCCTGCCTGCCCCGGGGCAGAGCGGCGCGCAGTGCCCGTGTTGCCGGCGGGCATGAGCCCTCCCATTGCCCCGCGCTAGGGCCCCGTTCCAAACACACCGGTGCAAATAAAGTTCAAGGTAACTTCACTGATCAGGGTCATATTACTCTTCAGCCGCCGGTGTATATAAAAGGCACAAAAAGCCTGGCTGGGTGGCAGAAATGCTCTCCCTTGCTGCTGACGCGTAGCTCCACGCATGCTGTGTCCTGCCCCGGCTGAGACCCCAGCTGAGAAATTTGGGAAATGTCAGTGTGAGACACACCATGCTAAGAGCATCCTGTACCAGATCCTTAACAAAGAGCACAGAAGTGAGACCAAGTGGCACCAGCAGTACCGCAGTCCCCACCGCCCCACGGGAAGCAGAGGCTGCTCGTGTGTGGACAGGGGAAGAGTTGTCCTGAAAACGCCGGAAGCCACGTGCAGAAGAGCTTCTGAAGTGCTCTTGAAGACTTTAACTTTTATTAAAAACTTGCCTTCTTTTTATCACTTGCCTTGGGAGGATCGGCTTGTCCTCATACAGCAGAACTGGGCCCCTCTTTTTGTCCTGGGCATGGCACAAGAAGGGGTAGATTTTGACCTGAGAGAGATTTCAGCCCCTAGCTTATTGAAAAAAATTCTCCTCAATCAGTCTTTGACAGCAGGCAACGAACCGGGCAGCTTGTCACTGGGAGCATCTTCAGCAGAAGTTCAGAAGATGAAGAATTTATTGTGGAAATTCTGGGACCTGGACATAAGTGCAAAAGAATATGCTTATCTTAAAGGAATTATTCTTTTTAATTCTGGTAAGTCCTCCTGGAAATTACACAGATGATTATGCGCCTAGAAGGACATTTGGCATTTTCATTTGCATGTAGGCAAATGTTTAATTTTACTTTTTTCTATGAATATAGCTAAACATTTGCAAAAATCTATATTCCACAATTTAATGATATTCTGCCTGAAGTAGTTTATTTAGGTTCCCTGGACGTGTACAGAAGGTCACCCACTGAAAGCCAAAATAGCTTCTATTAGATAAATTTTAAGTCATAAAGAACTAACTCTGTCACTTCAAACTGACTTCCATCTCCAAGGTAATACAGCAGCCTCACCCGCAGTATAACAAAGGAGAGTCAGTACCTGGGTATGTGATATGAGTATTAGAAGTATTTTAACACGACTTGCTCTGTAGCAAGAACACTGGAGAAGATAAATAATCTCTGTCGTCTGATTTCCATCAATGTATCATAGAATCATAGAATAGTTTTGGTTGGAAGGGACCTTTAAAGGACACCCAGTCCAACCCCCTTTAAGGGGGGGTTGGACAAAATCATAGAATCATAGAATCATAGAATCACAGAATCATAGAATCACAGAATCACAGAATGTTTTGGGTTGGAAGGGACCCCCAGAGCCCATCTAGTCCAACCCCCCTGCAGTGAGCAGGGACACCATTACCCAGACCAGGTTGCTCAGAGCCCCGTCCAACCTGGGCTTGAATGTTTCCAGGGATGGGGCCTCCACCACCTCTCTGGGCAACCCGTTCCAGTGCTTCACCACCCTCATTGTGAAGAATTTCTTCCTTACATCTAATCTAAACCTACCCTGTTTCAGCTTGAAACCATTCCCCCTTGTCCTATCACCATTGTCCCTACTGAACAGATTCTCCCCCTCTTTCCTATAGGCCCCCTTTATGTACTAGAAGGCCGCAATCAGGTCTCCCCACAGCCTTCTCTTCTCCAGGCTGAACAAGCCAAAAAATGAGGCAAAATGAGTCAAAAATACACAGCGTTGAGGTTACACAGTGTTTTGTTTTTTGTTTTTTGGGTTTTTTTTATTTGTCCTTTAGTATCTGTACATTCAAATCATTCACGGAGCAAACTCAGACTAGTGATTGCATCCTCTCACTTCTGGCGCCAAGTTCAGCCTCTTTAGGAAGGAAGGTTGCCTTGGTCAGCACCACGGAGTGCGTGAGTCATTAAAAGCTGAGCCCTAAGTCCCCTAAAGTAAATGGAAAGACTTATTGACTCCAGTCCGCTCTGGCTCAGATCCTCGACTCCTTCCACAGCAATCACTGCTGTTGGCTGCACTGTCAGCAGTGTGCTATACTTGGGACGGCACCAAAAGGGTACTCGAATGCTTCAGTTATTCCATCATATTTCTTGTGGTGAAGGGTTTATAGGCTGCTCAAAAGCTATAGGGACTTTATATTTGTTTCCAATGGGATTCAAAATTCTGATTCCTCAGATGTAATGTTACCCAGATGTTTCGTACTGTCTTGTGTGTCTACGCCGCAGCATCAAACCAGTGGAGTTCGTTTCAGTGCCAGTTATTTTCTCAATTTTTCACAATAAAATCAGGCTGAAAAAACCCACTAATTACATCCAGGGTGATGATAAGAGGAGAAACTCCTCATCTACAGCAGCTAACACACTTTAACTAGCAGGCATTTTTATTATCTCTGTGGATAAATGTGATCTTCACTTCAGGAAGGAGAGAGGAGCAGCAGAAACAGTGTTATCTTCTGGATTTGTGCTTTCTAACGCCTACCGCTTCCCCAGGGTGCCATACCAGAGGCCCAGCAGCCCTTCATTCTGTCTGCAGACACTGTCCAGAGCTTCAGGGAGACTCCCTAGTCCTTAGGTGGGATGACCCTAGTTTCTGGAGGTGCCTTTCTCCACGTCTGCAGAAGGCAGCTGGGAGGAGGACCTCAGTTAAGTCTGGATTGACTCCAGATGAAACTAAGCGTCACAGTCTAACTGCGGGCTGAAACGGGTACTCAGGGATTATGCATCGCCCAAACAGCCCTTTCTCTACCTGTTTTGCTGCGAACAGATCTGTACAACTGTCATTTCACAATTATTATTTGTAATAGTTTTTGAATACTTTCCACCAAACTCAGAAAATGTTTTCTACATACATGCAGCACATTTTCAGCTGCCCTCTTAGTTTTGGCTTGAAGTTTAGCCAAATCCTAATATTTTACAGACCTCAGTTCTAAGCAGATTTCAGGCAGCCAGCAGTGGCGACAACACTAAACCCTTGCCTGGATCATGGAGTAACTCCTGTGGGCTCCTACCCTGTATCTTTTATTCCTGTCAGGACCTTGGCCAAAACTGGCTGAGGCAAAGGGGAAGGACCAGGTACGGAGCAGTCCAGAGCTGGGTTATGAGTTGGAGTTCAATGAGGTGCCCAGCAATGCAGCTGCAGCAGCACAGGTAGGGCAGTGCTGGGGCAAGAATGACAAACAAGCATGGTAGAGCTTTGCTTTTGCCCTAAGCAATGACACCAAGGTGAGTGGTATGGGTGACACGCCTGAGGGATAGGATGCCATTCAGTGGGACCTGGACAGGCTCGAGATGTTGGCCCGTATGAACCTCATGGCATACAACAAGGCGAAGTGTAAGGTCCTGCATATGGATTGAGGCAACCCCTGGTATCAATACAGGGTGGGGGCTGAAGGGATTGAGAGCAGCCCTGCTGAGAAGGACTTGGGGGTGTTGGTGGGTGAAAAGCTGGACATGAGCCAGCAATGTGCGCTGGCAGCCCAGAAGGCCAACTGTACCCTGGGCTGCATCCCCAGCAGCGTGGGCAGCAGGTCAAGGGAGTTGGTGCTGCCCCTCTGCTCCGCTCTGGTGAGACCCCACCTGCAGTGCTGCGTCTGCTCTGGGGCCTCAGCACAGGAGAGACACGGAGCTGTTGGAGCGGGGCCAGAGGAGGGACACAGGGATGATCCGAGGGCTGGAGCAGCTCTGCTGTGAGGGCAGGCTGAGAGAGTTGGGGTTGCTGGAGAAGAGAAAGCTCTCGGGAGATCTAATTGCGGCCTTCCAGTACTTAAAGGGGGCCTATAAAAAGACGGGGACAAACTTTTAGTAGGCTCTGTTGCAATAGGACAAGGGGTAATGGTTTTAAACGAAAAGAGGGGAGAGATAATATAGATATAAGGAAGAAATTTTTTATGATGAGGGTGGTGAAGCACTAGAACGTGTTTCCCAAAGAGGCGGTAGATGCCCCATCCCTGGAAACATTCCAGGCCAGGCTGGACGGGGCTCTGAGCAACCTGATCTAGTTGCAGATGTCCCTGATCACTGCAGGGGGGTTGGACTAGGTGGCCTTTAAAGGTCCTTTCCAACCCAAACTCTTCTATGATTCTATGATCTCTGTGATATAGAGATTGTACTTACTGTCATAAAAGAAGCCCTTTGGGATCAGGGTGGCAGGCAGCATGGGGTGTAGGTCCTCCCACTGAAGCACAATTTGTGCAGTACCTCTGTGTGGGAGGCTCTGGCTGGGTGACTGATTGACCACTTCTGGGCCAACAAGAACCCGTGAAGAAGACAGAGTGCGCCCAGCCCCTGAGGGGACATAGGCATCCCTGCATCAACTGAATCCAGACTCTCCAGAACATATTGCCACCCCTGCTCTTCCTGGGGGTACTTTAGCTAGGTGGCTTTGGAGAGGTCATACTAGATGCTAGTACCCAAAAGAAGGAGCAGATAAGATTGTCCCACCATGCATGAACAGCACAGAGTCAGATGAGACTACTCTTGCTGCTTTTGATAACTGTCTGAAAAACAACAGGAACTGCGCAGTGAAGAGATGGGCATCATGAAAAATAGTGCTGTTTACTTCATCACTGCTATATACATATATATTTATGGAATTTTATATATATATAACTCCATCAAGGCTGTGATGGGACTTCTGTTAAAAAAGATGCTCTTAAGAGGTTTACAGTTCAGCTGGAAACATGTGTTTGACTGAATATTATTACAACAGATCTCAGAACAAGAAGTTTCTCAATATTTGTAAATTAAAACCAGTGTTTCATTACATGTGAAAGAAGACCAGTGGGGAAATTAAGCAAATTTGAAGTGATATAAGAAATTGCACTTTCATCTTGAATATACAAAATCCTCACAACTTCCTTTCCATGAAAAATCTCACAATTGGAACTGTCCTCACAGCTTGCAGCTGGCAGTAGTCCTGCCTCGGGGAGAAGATGACTTTTCCAAACCCTTCAATTTCTGGCTAGCCTGGTTTCAGGCTTTGCTGAGGCTGCTTCTCCTCTGGCAGTGATGTCTAGGGAGAAGACAGCTGCTGAAGACTAACAAAGCCACAGACTGAAAAAAACTCAACCATGTTGGTTTTGCCCTAGTGCAGGGCACTAGTCAAGAAGGCAGAAGCTCCCAAAGGTCAACAAATGAAACACTGTGTGAAACACTCCCCAGTCTACGCTATTCAGATCCCATCCCGGGGAGGTATGGAATCAGTCACTTTAAGAGATGGTAAATGGGCCTGGAGTGTGTGCTGGGAGATAGGTTAAAATAAGATGAGGGAGGCCCGAGAGGCAGAAGTCAAAACTTGGGGATTCACGCTACCCATGTGCAGGCTCCAGCAATTCTGGGAAAGAAAAGATGGTGTTATCCTCAGGTGGTGAGGACAGGAGGCAACAGGCTGCTGAGAGCTACCTGACAAGGCAATCCCACCAGAGACAAAGGACAAACACGGGGTTGAACTGAGCCCTCGTACCCACAAGCCCCCCAGGGAGCCAGCAGGTTTGAAGTCATGTGCTATGGGAGGTATGTGACTGAGGGTCAAGGCCTGCCTTGGCTCTGTAAGGCAGAGGGAGAGCCTCTCTCCCTCTTCAGAAATGACGGAGGAAAGGGAGTACAAAACCAGGAAATACAACTATCCAACCTACTCCCGTGGGTCATGATATGTCTCACAGTGAACCTTTATGCTCTTTTTAGACTCTAAATGAAGACATTTAGATAGCATGGTGAACCAGTGTCCCAGCTTAGTCTAGCAAGCAGAGGCAACACCAGGAGGGAGATGAGGCAGGGTGGACTGGAAACCTATGGCTTCAGACTGCCAGCCTGCTTGCTGCTCCAAACCACCGCCTCCATTTTCCTGATGTTGCCTACCTATTTCAGATTAGAGCTGCAATGTTTCCACCTACTCAGACTGCTGTCTCAGCATCATTTGGGGGATAGACAACACTATAAAGCTTCTTCTCCATCTGTACTGAGTCAAAGTTATCTCCTGTTACCATTTCAAAGCTGGATTTAATGTAACGGGCTAGTTTCCAATGTGCTTGCAATGCTGCCTAATGTTCCTTCAAGTTATTAAACTACGCATATCTTCTTTTTCCAAAAAGTATGTTTAGAAAGTTTGCATTGTTTCTAGAGAAAGTAGTACTATAAGCTAGAAAGCCAGACACCCATCACTATGAAGGGCACAGAACAAAAGTGTTTACTCATGATTTATTATTTTGCTTCTTGCTTTGACAGGATGCCATGTCCTAAAATGTCTCCCCTATGTACAAACACTGCAGCAGGAAGCTCAGCAAGCCTTGATGAAGTTTATCTCAACAGTGTTCAATAGAAACCTAGGGAGGTTTGCTTGGATTCTTCAGCTAATCGCCTCTCTTCGAGACATTGATGCAGATGCTATTGAAGAGCTCTTCTTCAGGCCCATCCTAGGAGAGGCCACCCTAAATGTATTACGTCTAGAAACCCTATATATCAGCCTGGACTGGCTTTGAAAACAGATTATATCTGTGCTCTCAAATACCTCTTTTTGAAAAGATGAGTGTGTTTTATGAGTTAAAAACATTTCAAACAAATCATTGATGCATCTATGTAAGCCTTGTGTTTTTTTTTTTTTTTTTTTTTTTTTTTTTTTTTTATTTTTTTTTTTGTATGATGAAGTAATTCTATAACATTTTAAAATTAAAAGCAGAGAAATCTAAGTACCTCATGGTTCCATGTGCTTTCAAAAACCTTTAGTCTAACATATTCAGACTGGCTAGGAGCACCAGCATACTTTCCAGTTGTGATGATAGGTGCAACCATATTATTTCTAGTGAGCTGTTTAAAACTATTTCTAGCTGTTTAAAACTATATTATAAGGTTTTTGCTTTCCAAAAGTTTTTGTGTTCAGGAAATGGGGCAGTGGTAAATTTTACTCAGTGCATCACCAATTGAAGATGAATAGACACAAAAAAACCTGATTAATGGTAAAAACAGTATAAATCCTTCCTTTTCCTGGGATGTCATTCTCTGATCCCAACCCCTTTTCTGTTCCCCTGAGAACTCTAGTCCTTGCTGTCATTGCTTTGATGGAGCTCCCCCTTACTAACTGCTTTCTTATAGGTTCCTTTTCTAAGCCTCGCAGTAAACTGTGGGCATTAAATCCCTTTCCCATTATTCACAAAGTCCTTCCCTGACTAAGAAACAGAGCAATATAGTTCAAAAAATGTTTTGACTAGACAAAAGCTGTTATGCAGGATTGTTTCCAGGATGACTATAACAAAGGCTGAAAGCCACTGTGTTATGCCATGAGCCGCAGAACTAATGTAGCCCAGTTTCCTACATATTTAAGACCTTTCCCCCGTAGCCTTCCCTGCGCCCTTTTATAATCGCCCTCACTTCCCTCCAAACAGACGGCAGATGTTCCTTGGACAGCAGAGATGCTGAAATACAGTTTCCCACAGATGTGTTCGATCTGTTCCGCCATCTCTCACTGCCGGAGTTCCACGTCTCCACCTCCGAGGGTGCTATGGCATGCCCCACAACTGCTCCCTGTCTCCTATCAGTCTGGCTGGAGAAGCGGCAGCACATGTTGGGGCTGGCGCCAAGCTGCGCGTGTGCTGACTGGTCATCTGGCAGGATAAAAAACCCACCGAGTTTATACTTTAGCTGCAGTAAGGGAAGCTACTTGTATCTCTTTCCTGTCCCATTCCTCTCCCAACGGTTTCCATGAAACTTAGCAGAATTAATTTCTGACAGTTTTCAGTAGAGGGTCCAATCTAGGTTTTTTTGGCAAGTGTTCTTAAAGTTACCAAATGGGAACTGACAGGCAGGTAGACAGACAGGTGGACAAAGAGTATGATAGCTTAATTCATGCTTCCTTTGAAAGTTAAGCTAAAATTGTAAGAAAAATCCCTCACATATATATACATACACACATCAACACATATTTACATAGGGAGATGGATGTTCAAAGGACTTTAAAAGGAAGTCAGTCAAGGGAAAAAGAAGATTAAATAAGCATAAGAGTTTACTACCTACCAGTTTTGACTAAATACCACACATTTTTTCCTCACTTTGGCAACTGAGGAATAAATTGTGCAAATAAGGGGGAAAAAGGAACCCCCAAACAGACAAACTAACTGAGCCCCTGGGTACGAGTGATCATGGAAGTAACAAACTCTACAATAAACACAACTCACCTTCCTATGTTACAAGCTAAGCAAACCTTTCAGAAATTAAACTTTTTCAACTGATGTTTTCCATGGAAACCATTCAGGCCAGCAGTTTCCAGTAGGTTTTTGTTAAAACAGTTCAATAGTGTTGCCACAGATCAAGTGGTGTGTGGCAACAGGTTATCCCATGGTTAGTTGCTCGTGTTAGCGAATGGAAACATTAGTTCTGGAGATTTGCTTTTTTTCTGCTCTTTTAAAGATTCACCCAAGCAACATACATCCAAAAATTGTATTTGTACATTTGATATTGACAATATCATATGGCAGCAGACACAGGATCTTCTCTCTGAGACACATCCCAGGTTCTAACAGCTTCTGCAGTCTGGCTACTACAAATGCTCCACTTGACAGGTGACAATGCAGCACGGGCCAGGGCTGCAGGAGCGGGACCTGGCTGGCCTTCCCCACGGGAAGGAGATCCCTGCTCTGATCTCACCGCTCCCACTGCGGGTGTGAAGAGAGCAGAGAGGGGAAGAATCACCCTCAGGTCAGTGGGAACAGGGAGGAATTTTGGCTGGAGGTAAAAAGTACAGAAAACATGTAAAATGAGAAACACTCATGGGTGGTTAGAGACAGCTGCAAAAAGGGAAATCAAAAAAAAAAGCAGGAGAGAGAGACAGAAGCAGGTTATTAATAAAAGTTAATTTTTGTGTAGGGTCCTGCTTACCTTCATCAGCCAAAGGCCTGCTCAGTGACTCACCGACAACCTAAACCCAGGACAGGGTTCATGATTCAGTAGCCTGTATTTCAGGCTACTGAGAGCACATCAGACTGTCTCTGCTCACAGCTTTACTTCTTATCAAAATCTGCTTCAAGGTCTTTGACTTTATCTTCAAGGTATACAATGGCTTCAATTCAACTTTCTTTGAATTGGAGGGCACAATGCCAACAAGTTCCCATAGCTTGGCTCACCCGGAAGATGATGCTATATTTGCTGACTACTCTTTTAGCCTGAGGGGTGTCTATGTAACTAGCTGTCTGAAAAGAATGCCTAGCACTCCATAATAAAGATCATGGTCAACACCTTGGGTTTTCAAGATGGCATTACCTTCTACCATGAAGGCAAATACAAGGCTTCAAAGGGAACTCCCACAAGATCTGATACTCATGGACCTTATCTCATTGTGCTCTGAATACAAGATTCAGTCCTTTGACGGGTCTTTAACAAAACACATCTTCTTTAGAATGTATGCCATTATAAGAACCCAACAGCCTTGAGCTAAAGCTGTATGTAACCAAAGATTCCCCATCTCACAGACCTGATCACAGAGAGAGCACGAATGTCAATAATAATTTGGTTGATATCCTGTTCAAAGGGGCTGAGACACCATTGTCTTGCTGAGGACAGAGTAAGAATCTGTATCTAATGTAATTAAGCTGCATATGAAGGTGGAGGCTGTGAAGGTACAAGAGGCAGGCAGGAACAGGAGAGGTGAGGGATCATGAGCAGAGGTTAGGAACAAATGCAGGAGTTCTCTCTGGAAGGAGGAAAGGCATAGCACAAGACAGCCTTTAGAAGTCAAGGGAAACACTACATTGGAATGGAGAAACAGAGACAGAAATGAACAGGAGGCAAGAGGAAGATAAGGGAAAATTCCCCACACCTAAAAAAAAAAAAAAAAAAAAAAAAGAGGGAGAGAGAGAGAGACCCAATGAGGCAAGAAAGGTTTGTCACCACTTCCTTTAGCTTCGGGAATTGAAACCAGAAGCACTGGTTCTCCAGCTGTGACATCCACCAGCAAAGGATGTGTATCCACTCCCCTCTAGTGCCCAGGAGATGACAGTATAGCCTGCACCTAGAATGTGAGCTCAGCTGATGGAGACCTGCCAAATAAAGCACCTAGCGCTGTTGCTGACCCAGGCAGAGCTTTCACTCAGACACACCTCTCCTTTCCCAGTTACTGACTTTTTCAAAATAACATATGACAATATTTTTAAATTGTTAGAAGAAATCTACATTTGCAATAGTAAGAATGAAAAAGTAAATTACATTTGCTTGTGAAACCTTACTCCTGCCTCCTTCTGAATAGTATCATAAGCTTTTTTAATGACCTGGTTACAATCTCCTGTGGTTTCCCCTCAGGACGCCTTGCCTTATGTGGGGCAAAGAATGGTCTGTGCCGTGGGAATTTGTTACCACTGTGCAACGGAGGAGACTGCTGCCTGCTAAGGCTGAGCTGCTTTTGTTGCAGCACCGACACCGCACAACTTTGATTAAAATGGATCTGCAGTGACAGAAACAATGGTCTTACAGTTACATTGGATGAATGACACCTTACAGGCTGTGGGGTGACCAAGTAAGCTCAAGTGACGTTATTCCGGGCACTTCAGAGCAGTATGTGTCCGAGAACAAAGCTGCTACTCGACAGTGTTATGTGGAATAAAAGTTTTTTGGTTTTCATAGCAACAAACAGGGAGCCCGGGGAAGTGTGGTTTGCAGAAGTCTGTAGGCTTTCATAGCTGCAATCCAGGTCATGAAAAACTGCATCTCACACTTCCAATATGGTGTATAGTGCTGTAAGCACTGAAAAATCAGTCCACACACCCCCAAAGTGCAGGGAAGCTTTCAATGGCTCTAATCTTGCCACTTTCATTCGTCCTTTGTAAAAAGAAGTCTTAATAATACTGCCTCTTTTTGTGACAGATCTTTGAAGATATTAATCAACGTTTGTAAAGAGCTAACAAATGCTATACCTGAGCACATCAGAGAGTCCTACGGAAAAGGAATAATCTCTGTTCTATGCTATATTCAATAGCACGCAGTAAAATAAAATAATGCAGGGGCCTACACATTACAGAGAAAAGATAAAAAGGGAAGGTACTGAAGAGTAAGATTTAGTAAGCACTGAGTAAGGCAGCGATCCTGTGGCAAAAATAATATGCCATTTGCTATGGTGAGATCCACCGTAGCAAGCGAGTCAGGCTCTCCCTAGAGCACGGACAGAGAGATGAGCAAGCTGTGAGGGTGGCATGTCTCCCTTCTCTTAGCCACCTACCTTAGGTTTCGATGAATCACACCGTGAAGTGCTTTACCTCTGCCTATTGATGCAGCTAAGGAGCCTACCCGACCATTGGAGATTCACTGCCGAATGCTCAGCTAGTAAAAGTGAGATTAATCCCACCTCTACAATATATACAGAAGTGGTCTGGATCCAGTTTGCACACGCAATGTTACCTTTAACATATTCTAATGCTAGCATGCTTGGCTTTGCAGCCCTGACCTTCTTTAAACAGTAGGTTTTAGAATTCTGCTTCCAGATAAACATGTATTTCTAATAAACAGATATCTGATGCAGGCTTGGAAACAAAGGTAATCCAGTGATTTTATTCACCTGCCCAGAAAGGACTAAGAAAACACACTATTCTCTGAGAAAACATTCATCTATTTTGCTTAAGTAATACCAGATTTGAGAATCACATGGGACATTACACTCATATATCTGTATCCTCATCTATATCAATAGTTCTGGGTTGTTTTTTGTTTGTTTGTGTTTGGTTTTGTTTTTCCCCTGTGGAATGCCTTTATTACCTCTTTTGTAGAAATGAAGGTATTTCATTCAAAATCTAAAATTTCACTTTCGCTAGATAGCACTTGCAAGTCATAATCTCAGTCTAGTTATAATCTTATTTGCAGCTGAGCTAACTATTATAGGGCACAGATATGTGCAAAATGTGGTGCTGTACTACATATGAATATAATCACACAAGGAAACATGTCACTTATTCCCATCACAGGTCCACTCATAAAAGCAGCCTAACTTGGGGAAAAAAAAAATGGAGACAAGTTGTAATAATAAAAGTATAGGCTCAAGAACCTCCAATTTGTTTAATGACAAAAAAGAACCTCACTGAAACCAGTGCTACTAATTGTACAGAAATCCTCAATCTTTTCCAGTGGGGGCAGGAGAGAGGAGAGTGAGTCAGTAGTTCAGTTTTGCTTGGGCTTGTTATCAACTGTTGTCCTAGGTGAGGTTGCGATTTTGAAAGTACAAGTTGTCATCTTCCTGTGCGCTCTCTCGCTTGCTTTCTGCCTGTGGGGGGTAGCAGAAATGTCGCAAGGTGAAGCACTCCATATCTCACCCAAGGTAGGAACTTCTTCACAAAAGGAAGACATGGTCACAGCTATCTTCTAGCAGGTAATCTCAGGAGCCAAGAACGCAAAGCTTCTAGTGTGGGAATGGTCCCATTTCAGTCAGTGGAAACAGCGTGAGCCACGCACACTCACGTAAGGATAGATGTATACTAGGAGCGCAAAATGGAAATTCAGCATGGCTGAGACGGCAGTCGGGATGGCAGGAGAGGAATTTGCAAAATAAAGGTTCATAGATTCATAGAAAGGTCTGGGTTGGAAGGGACCCCAAGGATCACAGAGTTCCAACCCCCCTGCCACAGGCAGGGACACCAACCTCCAGGCCTGGACCTACACGAGGTTGGCCAGGGCCCCGTCCAACCTGGCCTTGAACACCTCCAGGCATGGGGCATCCAACACCTCTCTGGGCAGCCTGTTCCAGCACCTCACCACCCTCTCTGTAAAAAACTTCCCCCTAATATCTAATTTAAACCTTCCCTCCTTCAGCTTCAATCCATTCCCCCCTTGTCCTGTCACTATCTACCCTTTTAAAAAGTTGATTCCCCTCCTGTTTGTATGCTCCCTTCAGGTACTGGAAGGCTGCAATGAGGTCCCCCCGCAGCCTTCTCTTCTCTAGGCTGAACAAGCCCAGCTCCCTCAGCCTCTCAAGGCTTGTTTGTGAAGATGATCACACAGTGAAGAGTCTAACAATCTTTCCCCACTAGGATCTTATTAGCAATTAAAAATAATCTGTCATATGCCTATAATATACAAATATTTGCTTCCAAACACACAAATATCAGCCAGTGCACTGGAACATAACTTGATGCAGCAGATGGCCGTGGTCCCTGCAGCACGAGCAGGGGGCTGTACTTTTGATGAGGAGCAATGTCACTTTTGGGAGCATAACGTGAGGTATGACGACAGAGAAGGAAGGGATGGTCTAACTAGGAGGAACAGTGACATCATCTCCACCGCACAGTGTTGTCTAGGAACTTAGCACAACTGGGAGGTCAGTCAAAGAGGTAAGAGTAAGTCTTCGTTACTGGTGACGTCATACATGATGTTGGTGAATCAGACTTCTAGTCTGCCACCAAACATCACACTGTCATACAGAAGTGACCAGAGCGATGTTGCAAGCAGCTCCTGAGAGTGACGCTGTGGTACCCTGGATTAGTAGATGTTGCTACGACATTTCTTCTGGGAGTTCCCTCAGCCCTGCTACATCAGGTTGTACAGACCCTGCACCCCTACTCTAAGTAGTTTTCACACTCCTGTGAGGCACTGGACATGTGAGCCCTGCACAGCCCTCTGAGGTGTATGGATAGGTGTGGATGCCCTCGCCCACTCTCCAAGTTAGGCAAAAGCAAGCCAATTCAGATCTGAAAGTCATGTATTTGTACAGATTTAACAACTTGGGCACAGCCCTGGGCCACTCCAGCTACACAGATTCCAGAGGTGGGTGGCATCCAGTTGGCTTGGAAAGCGAGTGAGGCAAATATGTGTCTGTCTGCACCTGTCCTGGTCAATATATATGAGTCAACAGCATCATTACTAGGAAAATAAGACTAGGGCGGGGACTAGGAAGGTCCTCCTACAACACCCGATCTGGTCTCTCTCATCATGGATATCGATCTTATATACGACTACATCCTCAAACTTATCAAGCTCCACCTGAAGATAATCTAGAATGTGTTTGCCTGCTCTGTTCCTAATGGGACAGCACCCAGAGCCTCTTGATCTGATGGTGGAACTTCCTAATTCCTATTCTAGACTATTAATGACTAATACCTGCACATTCTTTCTCCTATCAATATTGTCATTCAATTCAAATAGCTTTTCTCACTCCAAGGTGTTCAGCCAAGATATTTATAGCCAACAGTTGTGTCCCGTATCCATCTGCCTCTGTCAGCACCTCCTGCCAACCCCACTCTGATAGTTTTCATCTTCTGGCTCATATCTCACTCTGTTGTTTTTGACTAACACTATGTTCACTTGATCAGCTTGAGCTAGAGGATGAATCTCTCTGGTACAAAGGCCAATCTCAAATTTGCTCTCATCTGTTCTCTCCTTCACCTGGAGGTAATTTTGTTTCCTGTTCTGTGTCACAGTCTCACGTACAGCCTCATTGCTCTGTCTTAGGCTCCACCTTTTAGCTATCTCAATCCTATCTTCCTCTCCTCTGTTGCAACTGGCTTCCTTAATTTTCTCTTTTGCCATTCCATCATCTGCTTGCTTTTTCAGATCCCTTTCCATTACTGCAAATTCATTTTTCAACTTATTCTTCCCTATCAGTATTTTTTTTTGTTTGCTTTGTAACTGCATCCTTCTCCCTCTCTTACCCTTCAGGTTCTTTTCCTAGATCCCAGCCTTAAAGAAAGGATGAAAATCCTCAGATCTCCTCCTACAAATTGCTACACAAACCACCCTTGCTGTTGTTTGTTTTGGGCAGGTAGAATATTGCTTGCAAGAGTAGTTTTTCCTTTGGTCTTGTCTGTAACAGTCTTTCACAAGAAGCTGAATGTGTGCAATCGTAGGCAGTAGCTTTGACAACACATATGAAACCATCAGTAGGTCTTGTACCACCTCCTGGCTCATTTGAAGGAAAACAACCCCTAGGCATTCATCTACTGCAATGTAAAATATCCCAGTATCTTACAGACCTAAACAAAACCACTCCTGTTTTCTATCTCATCCTACTTCTTCTTATCATCTCAGCGTGCTAAGAGAAGCGTGCTAAGAAAGACTACTTCTTTCTTTCCACTAATCTCCTTTCTGAGTGATGTGAGAAGCCTAACAGAGAAGACAGAGCAAGTTGGTATAGTGTATGACTCTTCATAGAGTCATCATATGCCTAGGAAATACACTTTGTCCTGCTGTTTTTCGGTATTTTTTTACTTCTCCAGCTAACCTACTTCTACTGTCCTGCCTGAGATCGCCACTTCATAGAATCATAGAACGGTTGGGGTTAGAAGGGACATTGAAGGTCACCTAGTGCCAACCCCCATGGCATGAATGGGCAGGGACACCTTCCACTAGACCAGGTTGCTCAGAGCCCCGTCCAGCCTGGCCTTGAACACTCCCAGGGATGGGGCATCCACAGCTTCTCTGAGCAGCCTGTGCCAGTGCCTCACCACCCTCTTGGTGAAGAGTTTCTTCCTTCTATCTCATCTAAATCTGCCTTCCATTAGTTTAAAACCATTCTCCCTTGTCCTTTCACCACGTGCCCTTGTAAACAGTCCCTCTCCATCCTTCCTGTAGGCCCCTTCAGGTACTGGAAGGCTGATAGAAGGTCACCTCGGTGCCTTCGCTTCTCCAGGCTGAACAGCCCCAACTCTCTCAGCCTGCCCTCACAGCAGAGCTGCTCCAGCCCTTGGATCATATTTGTGGCCCTCCTTTGGACCCACTCCAACACATCCATGTCCTTTTTGTGTTGGGGGCCCCAGAGCAGACGCAGCACTGCAGGTGGGGTCTCACCAGAGCGGAGAAGAGGGGCAGAACCACCTCCCTCGACCTGCTGGCCATGTGGCTTTGGATGCAGCCCAGGATACAGTTGGCCTTCTGGGCTGCCAGTGCACATTGCCAGCTCATGCTTTTCACCCACCAACATCCCCAAGTCCTTCTCATCGGGGCTGCTCTTGAGCCATTCACCGCCTGTGCTGTACCTGTGCTTGGGATTGCCCTGACCTACATGCAGGACCTTGCACTTGGCCTTGTTGAACTTCCTATGTTTCACACAGCCCCACCTCTCAAGCCTGTCAAGGTCCCTCTGAATGACATCCCTTCCCTCCAGCGTGTCAAGCATGCCACACAGCTTGATGTCATCAGCAAACTTGCTGAGGGTGTGCACAGTCCCACTGTCAGTGTCGCGGACAAAGATGTTAAACAGCACCGGCCCCAGTACTGACCCCTGAGGAACGCCACTCATCATTGGTCTCCACCTGGACATTGATCCATTGTCGGA
>JMFS01057987.1:0-16903 GCA_000699545.1 Podiceps cristatus | reverse complement strand
CTCGGCCAACAATTCCTTAAACAGCCTAAAGTTTGCTCTCCTGAAGTTCAGGGTCCTGATCCCACTCTTTGCCAGGCCCACGTTCCTCGAGATCACAAACTCAACCAGGGCATGGTCGCTGCAGCCCAGGCTGTCTCCAGTCTTAACACCTTTAATGATCTCCCCCACATTTGTGAGCACCAGGTCCAGCAGCGCATCACCTCTGGTCGGTCTGTCCAATACCTAAATCAGAAAGTTGTCGTCTATGGCCTCCAGGAGTCTCCTGGATCTCTTGCAGCTCGCCGTGTGGTTTTCCCAGCAGATATCTTGGTGGTTAAAGTCCCCCATCAGGATGAGTGCCTGCGACCGTGATGCCTCCCGCAGCTGAAGGAGGAAGGCCTCGTCAGTCGTCTCTCTTTGATCAGGTGGCCTGTAGTAGACCCCCTATCACCAGCTGCTCTTTGTTAGTCCCATCCCTAATTCTGACCCACAGGCTCTCAACCTGCTCCTGACCACTTCTCAGAGGGAGCTCCTCACAGTCTATCCACTTTTTAACATAGAGGGCAACTCCCCCACCCTTCCTACCTAGCCTATCCCTTCTAAAAAGGCGATACCCTTCCACAGAGGTGTTCCAGTTGTGGGAATCGTCCCACCATGTTTCCGTGATTGCAACTAGATCATAATTTTCCAGTGACATCACGGTTTCCAGTTCCTCCTGCAGAAGAAAAAGCTTTTTTCCCTGAGGACAATCAAACAATGGAAAAGGCATCCAAAGAGGTTGTGGGATGTCCATTCATGGAGGTTTTCAGAACCCAGTTGGATAAAGCCCTGAGCAACCTGGTCTGGCCTTGTAGCAGACCTTGCTTTGAGCAGCTTGGAATGACCTCCCTTCCAACCTGAATTATTCTGCTTTCGTGATTCCACAATGTAAATGAGAAAAAATCAACTGCTTATTTGTGTCCACTAAACAATATTGCATTAGTCTGGAAGTGAAATAAATATTTTTGTATTTTTTTTTTCAGAATCTTATTCTGAAAACTTTATCTCTTTCATCCACTTTCCATCAGGGCTTTTTCCTCAGTGCAGAATAGCTTCAGGCTTCTTCAGGCTTACTTTTCTTCCTCCACTATTCTGAAATCATACAAGCAGTCTGAAGTGCAAATGTCTTTTTGTTCTCTACCTACCAACATGACTGCCTGTTAAGTTATTCCATTCATCCCACCAAAGATTTCCTCAGAATTCTTTCAAAGCCCTGCTCCGGTCTGGCAAAACAACAAGATTTTGCTTCTCAGCGTCCCTGTCCAGTCAGGGTAGAAGAGGCCAAACGTAGTTGCAAGCAAAAAATAGTCCTGACAGTCTTAGATTCTGCTCTTAATTATACACTTTACATTCTCTTTGACTCCCTCTGAAGTTTTCTCTCTCAGAATTGCTGCATTGATTTTTTTTTTTTTTTTTCCTCAGAAGTACAAGCTTGTATCATTCCACTGGATGGTATGGAAATTAAATACCTTTACATTTCTTTGATGTGTGACTGCACTGCACCTGGCACATAATACAGTGCACTTAAGTTGCAACACAGCTATTATAATAAAAGGGCAAGAAGGAATAAAAGTATTTAGGATGTGGAGGGCAATTTTCATTATTGTATCTGATCTGATTCCAGAACTTGATAACAGCATTGTATTTTATGCTTAAGGGAATGCCCGTATGGCACATCCTGGCCCTTCCCACCCCTCATTCTTAACATACAGGGGAAGTAACTGCTGCATGGAGCAGGGAGCGGCAGGAGCAGGAGACTGAATGCTCAAATCTAAATCTTGTACTTCAGAGCTCCTGCTACTTCTTGCTTATCATCTTCCTCTAATGAATCACGAGTGAAGTTGGAAGAATGGTGGTAACTCAGAAACAAAACCAGCCAAGAGCTGGAAAGCCAGTGTATCTACCTGTTGATCCTGGAGCTATGTGTGGTTAGCGCTTTCTGGTGTTTGTTTTGTATCCTTAACAGTCCATAGCTCTCATGGTATAGTTTGACCAAATGGCTCAGACCATCTGAGCATGTTAGCTAAAGTTTCATCTCTGGGTACAGAAATCAAGACGCACACATTATAAGCAATTATATAAGATGTGTTGGATAAGATATAATGGGATATAAGGAAAAGTTTCTTCACTGAGACAGTGCTCTGTCACTGGAACGGGGTCCCCAGGGAAGTGGTCATGGCACCAAGCCTGTCAGAGCTCAAGAAGCTTCTGGACGACATTCTTGGTCATATGGTTTAGTTTTATGTAGTCCTGCGAGGACCAGGGCATTGGAATCAATGGTCCTTATGGGTCCCTTCCAACTTCAGATACTCTATGATTCTATTCTATAGAATTATTCATTCAAATATGGCAATAATTGCAAAGCTATAAACATTTATACATTTAACGCATGACAATACTAAGTTAGTACCTGTCAGCCTATTCTTACTATTTGTATGCTAAAAGCATATGACATGAGAGTATTAACATGTTGCAATTTTCTGGCACCGTTGCTCCACTACGACATCTTGCATCGGGAGGGTTGAGAAGCAGTCAGTTAATCCTCCTCCAGCTTTTTTGCAGTTTGAGATTTTACTGATTCCTGCGTCGTTCCACAGTGTTGTTTCCTCATGATTGGTAGGAGGTGTCTCTAGGCTTTGCTGGTCTATTCCTGATTTACTGAGGGTGTTGCTGTGGTGATGTTTTGACTTGTTCATACACCATTATTCGCAGGCAATGTAATATTATATGTATTTTAATACAAGATTGTCTCCCATAACAGCACATCAGTGCTGACAAGTCCGCGGTTGGGAAGATTGTGATGGAAGTTTTAGATACTGTTCTGTACATGGATTTTATATGACAATTCTGTGCTGGAAATTTCAGTGAAATCATCAGAGAGTTTGATTTATGAGGATTTCCCAGCTGTGCTGAGATACACATCCTTATCAGGTGTCCTGCACAGAGATCCTACTGCAGAGTAAAGGAAACCTGCACATTAAACTGTAGGTGCCTGTGGTGGGGACAGAGATTTGAAGTTCCTCTCAAAACTGAACTGTCATCCTTGTACAAGGAACAAATTTGTGGATGGAAGCTTTGAGACACTGAAAGGGGAATTATATGAGAATTAGCAAAAATGTTTAGGAAGCTAACACACAGCATGCCTAGAAAAACTGTGGGGAAAAAGTCAAGTTGCACAGGCAATTCCAAGTCATTGATGAATGCAAGAAGCATTTAGAGCTGCAGACCAAAGAGTTACAGACCTAACTGCAGAATTCTTAGTTGCAGACCTAATGTTTGCAGTTGCAGGATTGTGTGATATTTGGGAAATGAAACACGTAAAATGGATCTGTTTTTAAATTGCCATTGGCAAAGAAACATTATCCTGGGAGTGGTTGTACATAGGGCACGTTGATGTGCTGTAACTTGCAAAAAGTAGCCAATTTCGAATTGAGAGCTGTGGACTTTAAATGGAAAAAGCTCATATTCTGTTTAAATAGAGAAATTCAGAAAGAAATATGTATCTGCCCAGTAACTATATCCCACTCTTCCTTACTGGAAAAGTATTCTGAACTGGAGATCCCCTTCCTCCAGCTCCTTCCTACCATCTTTACTTTCTATGTCAAATCCTTTTGTTCCTTGCTTGTACCATCACCAGTACTGCCAGAAAGTAAGGTAGTAGCCATTTGTTTTAAAAAATAAAAATCATCCTCTGCAGTGCCTTTTGATGGCATACTGTAAAATACAAAATGAGAAAGAAAAAACACAGCAGAGAAAGGACAATGACAAAGTATGGTAACACCTGGGGCACCACTGAAAATCTATTCTGGAGCCTGCATTATCTGTTAAAGGATAATGCTGATCTGCGTGCTTGACCCCACACACAGCAGTATGTGGAACAACACCTTCAACATTCATCCCTTTGCAGTCTTCATTCTTGTCGGGGACTTAGTGGGAGTGAATGATCCACTTCAGTGGTCAGGGAGACCCACTTATTGAGTCATGAGGTTCAGAAAAGACCCCCTTGCTTTCTAAACTCCTCCTCAGATCTGAGCCCATGTGTGGCTGGATCCAATCCTAGTCCCAGATTTGGTGAACGGTTTATGTCTAAGGATTATATCAGGTCCCAAGGGAGCCGTCCTGGATGACTCATTCTGAAATAGCCAATGTTTGAGATACCCTTGGGCTAAATTAAGGCAGCTTAACACCAAACAATCAATAGAAAAGTTTTATTTATTGCAGAAGCTTATTTAGATTCTGTAAAAGGATGAGAGAGTAACATAGAAAAATAGGGGTAAAGGAAAAGATAGAGGTAAAGGAAAAGTCCGAATCGCCATTCTGGGTTCCAGCATTGGTCCAGCCAACGGGGGTCTCTGGTCAGAGTGCTCACCCAAAGGGTCCCCAGAGTGTCACTTGCCTTCCCCTTTTATGCCAGTCTTTTCTCCCAGTCCACCCCCTTCTCTGCGTTAAGTCTCGCTTCCCACGTAGAGCAGCATGCATGCTCACAAAGGGGAAGTTTTGAGTTGGTGGTCTCAATCTCTCCCTGCCGCTTTTGACTTTCCACCCAGTCACTGTGGGTTCTGCTGATTCCACGCTTGAGCAATCCCCTCACCCTTTGCTCTGCGGGTGCTTAAGGCACACTTAGCATGTTTCTGGGACCTCCTTCCCTGGATCACTGCCCAATTGCCCTTATCTTTCCAGGCTTCTGCTCATCTCCCTGCCCTGGGAAGCTCCCGTAGTTAGTCCATTGTTGCAGGGGAGACAGGTTGATTTTAGCATTGGATGGTGCAGTTGGTCACCTACAGTAGTTAGTCCATTGTTGCAGGGGGATGTTGTCTCAGGCTTCTTGTTCATTTTTAAACAATTACTCAAGATAAGGCCCAGAAAAACCTATCCTGCCTCTGCAAGATCTGCCCTTCCAGCTGCACCTTACTGTGATAACATTCCTTCAGGAAAGGTCGTCCTTTGCGAGTGTTTGAGACAATAACTCTTAAAGCTTCTCAGTATCCTACACTTGTAGCATCCTTTCCTTGTTACTGATGTTTTCTCTGGAGAGAAAACTCTGCCTAACAGTACTATCTGCCTATGGTTTCAGAACAGTCTCCTAATGCATTGCCAGATGCTGCATCTACATGAGTATGGGTAATACGCAGTCATATAAGGGCAGGGAGACCGAGTCACTGTTGTCCTAATGAAAACAAATTAAATGTATGATCATATGGAAATAGCTGCTTATCCCTTAAGCCTACAGCCCCTATCCTTAAGCCAAACAACTGCAGGTATGTGGAAACATGGCTTCATTGTGTCATGAGCTGTTGCTAGGGGAAAGATGCAGGCTGAGATCTTTTCCTTAAAGATTAAGGTCTAGGCTTTCACCATGAGCAATAGATAGGCAATCTTCCAGAAGTCATGAACAGCACGAGTTGTTCCCTGGCCCTGTGGGTCTTTCATAAACTGATGCTGGCTGGGCCTGATCGTCTGCCTGGTTGTGTCCATAGTGTGTGCACAGGCTGTCTGCACAAAGTGTGTTGCTTGTAACTCTGAGTGCAGATACTCAGCACATTCATACCTAAGAGAAACGATGCTGCTCACTAACCCGCTAATGTGTATAACTGTTCAACTTAAGTATGTTATCCTCAGTTAATTAAAATAATACAAGGACTCAGAAGTTTGTCCTTACTGGGGACCATAAGCTAGAAAATAAGACTCCTAAAGGCAGTCTGAGGAAGGTGGCCTAATGCAGAATATTTGGTATTTGAAGAAATCTGTGAGAGCTTTCTTCCATGGAAACATTCAAAGCGATATTTATTTTAGTTCGTTTCTGTTTAAATTGAGGGAATTGTCTGTGAACTTGATAGTTTATTTTCTTTCTTTAACATATAAAGGAATAATCAAAATATGGATTTATTATCTGTTAACTACTAATTATTGCTGTTTTCTTGGAGATATCAGGTATTTTTGAGAGCTTATCTCTATTTTTTGTTTTAGTGTTGTTATTAGGCTAAGTTTGTTATAGAAAAGCATTCCTTTTATGGACTATTACTGAACTGATAGGACATTAAGATGTGCTCATAAGTGTCCAGTAGCAGATTCCTAGGGAAGAATATAAGAACAGGAAATTCAGTGTTATTTACCCAGTAAATTCTCTACATACCTTGCAGCTATTTGTTTCTGCAGGTTGAGAGCTGGAAGAAATTTTCTGTGACTGAGATTTGAACTGAAGTTGCTAATGGCTCAGTGCAAAACATTAAACCAATTCCTGGTGAATACCAGAAACAGTTTTAAAGAGTGTTGTCATCAAAATACATATGCAATAAACCTGGTATCATTCATCTAGTTATGAGGCTAAGCACACTTCAATGCATAGCGGAAGGTGAGGAAAAGAATCTGCTATTCAACAGTCTTCTCTTAACTAACAGCAGTAGGTGGCACTCTTACTTTGTTTTTCCTCAGGACATTAGTTTTTCAGGAACATTATGTCATTTGAGGCAGTGTTCACAAAACAGGTTTTGAGATACACTCAGATGAAGGAAGTTTTGTGCTATAGATCCTCATCCTAATAAAAAGCCCAGCATAGCTTTTAAGTTTATGGAACAGTGCCTATGCTTCCCACAGGTGTTAATAATTGCCCTTTTAGTGCCTACTGCTAAATATATTCTGTGGGTACAAAGACCCTGCAGAGTTCTGTAGGACCCTACTTGTTGCTGAAGGAAAGATGCAAGCAGACATCTTTTTCCTTAAAGGGTAGGAAAGCAAGAAAATTTCACCAGTAAGAAAAGACTCGTGTGTATCTCTGTGGAAACACTGAAAGCTGTTACCGATTTTTCTGTCTGTGTCTTCTGTAAGCCAACACTCCTTCAGGTATGTCTGCCCCACGTATGTGATGCTGTGCTGTGCATGAGAAACAGCAGGTGCTTTGGTTCAGTTACGCTGTGTCCGACAGCTGTTGCTGCTACCAGTGAGAAAGAGGAGTCCGCTTTTGGGCCATGAGGGAGCCGATGAACAAAAGGGAAGCAGCCAAAGCGATTCTGAGCTTTCCAGCCCCGCCATACACATAAAGCCCAAGCACTTACTACACATAAAGCCCAAGCACTTACTATGTTTAGCTAGTAGTGCCGTGCGACATGTCTTTACTAAGCAGAATTTCTTTGTGCTGTGCTTGGTCACTGCTGCCTCCTAAGCACATTTAATACTCTAAGGCTAATTTGAGATTTATGGGGACAGTAATGGGGAATCATTTCAGGGTACTGGTGGCTTGGAGACTCTGCCGTGCTCCCTGGCGCAGCTTAAAATGTGGACCCCAGTGGCTGTTCTTGCTGTCTTTATTGAGGCTGTCTTTAGAGCATCAGCTAGCTGCATAGAAGTGGAGAACCTCCATGTGATCATGTGATGGACAGTAGAATCCTGGCATAACATTTAATTTCTCAAAGAAGCGAAGATCTGACTTTCTTTCCAAGAAGATTGGTTGCAGTACTCGGTGAGCAGTTCATCCTCCCTTAGTTTCTTAATTTTGAATATATTTCTTTATTTTTGAATATAAAGTGTTTGTCTGAAGCAGGTTTAGCCTGTCTCTTAGGTGGAAGCAGATTATTATGGGCAGATACTGCTGAGCCTGTATTCATAAGAATGCAAGTTGTCTCTGGACGACTCATGATGATGGTGTAGGGAGAAGCTGCCCTGAAAATGAAGGGAGTCTTTTCCACCTTTTGGAGAATGAAGGTTTTGGTAGAGAATGGGTTAGCATGCTGTGCACAGTAGAATAGGAATTAGGGTTTAGTGTGGGGAGGGACATGTGCCTTTCTGGCTTATTGAGATGGGTTTGAAGATTATGGAAAATCCAGTATGAAACCAATCTTGTTAAATTCATGTATATATTGTCAGTAGAATTAGCACTGAAGTGCAGCCTGACCTTTCTGTATGCCCATTTCCCTGTTTGGGAAATATATCGGTATGCAGCAAAGCTCAGTCTGAGTAGGTGCCCAAATGTGGGCAATATTCATTCAGAGAATCCTAAAACTTGAGTGCAAAGTTATTATATGATGGATGGATTCCAATGAGTACCCATGTGAGAGATGGAGAAAAAAATAGGGAGAAAAAAAGCACCCGAAACTTGTATTATATATATGTATCTTTTTTTTTTTTTCTGTGAAAGCTAAATGTTTGTTTTGTAAACTGCAGAACAGACTGTTTGATTTTCCAATATCAGTCTCCTAGAAAACACTGCTGTTAATGACTCCCTGTTTGAAGAGTCCCCTGTCATGAACAGTGAAGATCTGTGTTAGTTGCAAGCACCAAACTCATGAAGAAAGTGCCTGGTTATAGTTATTGAAAAATAGACATCTTTAGGAGTTCCAATTAACACTTCTATGGAAAAAAAAACCCAACAGATAAATAGGAAAAAATAGATGGAACATATCTGAACTTTATTAATTGAATAAGCAGGTAATGAAAGAACAATGGGGTTTTCAGCTCTTCATGTTTTCTTGCGAAACTATAAAGAATCTGGCAGTGATGATTAAAAAAAAAAAAAAGCATAGTATATTGAGAAAAATAGAAACATAGACTTCAGTTCCATTACATTGACATCAACTGTAAGCAATCTTAGTGGTAACTTGCATGTCATAATTAGTGGATTTACAGTGTAATGATTAATGGGAGATGCAAAGCTGAAACAATTTTATTTCTTAAATGTATCATACTCTATCTGAAATTGTAGTAATTAAAATGTTTAAAACCAGGTGGAATGAAGATATTTGCTGCATGTATGACACATGAAAATTAAATAATATTTGGTAGCTAATATTAAAGGAAAACTTAGTATCAAAGGAAAATGTTAGAAAAGGGAACTTAAATAGCAATGTCAGAAAATAAGAACTATTGACTTACTATATTGATTCTTTTAAAAATGTGTATGTGCATGAAAGTCTGTGCACTTGGTGTTCTCTGCTAACAAAAAAAGTTTGAGAGAAAAGTGTTATTTACAGAAAAATGCAGTTTTCTTGCAAAGCTTTGCTGGAAATAAGAATTATCCATTTAGGCTAAACTAATAAGAGGTTTGACTATAGCTGCTGAAGGGGGCATGAGTACTGAAAGCCTTGAAGAAAATTCAGTTTTGTGGGAATTGTGCGCAAGACCTACTCAGCTCTCTAATTTTACCTTTTCTCCCTCACTTTACTTTTTAAGAAGACAAAGTTTGGTAAATAGACTAAGGAGGAAGAGTCCTGTATAGGGCGTTCTCTAAGTAAATGCTTAATCTACCTTTTCCAGGCAGATAAATAAGCAGCGTATCCAACCATCATTCCTAGCCAGTCAGGCTGCTGGGGATATTCTGTTTTTCACAGTTTTCTGTGTATTTGAAAGTAAAAAATTGGTGGTACCTTGTTCAGTCACCCATCTTCAGACATGTATTTGTAAATACTGGAGAATTACTGGTCTAGAGTAATGATGAACATAATTAAGGGTTTAAAAAATGTCACTGTTCCGTCACAGTAAAGATTCATTTGTTTTTTGCACATGAATGCTATCATTGAAGGACTGTGGATATCTCTGGATATTTTCAGAACTTGAGTGGACAACCTGATCAACCTGGCCTAACCTTGAAATTAGCCCTGCTCGGAGTAGGAGGTTTGATTGGGTGGCCTCCATGGGTCCCTTCTATTGCAAAGTTTTGTATGATTGTGAAGACTCAGTTTCAATATTTAAATACCTCGTTTATAAAGGACAAGATAACTCAGTTCTTTATGATTTTTTTTTTAATATTAGAGGACATTTCTTCTTGTGCAGCAAGAAAGATTAATTTTTGGTTTCATTGTGATAAATTTGGAGATACACAAATTTCATTCCAAGAGGTGGTTCCCAGAGAAGCCATTTAGGAGCTAGAGTGTCTGAGGAGGGGTGGGAACAAAGAAACTGGATAGGAGACCATGCAGCTTGCAGCCCTTGCAGGATCAAATACTAGAGCAGGAAGAGCCGGCATGGTGACAGCCAAGTGCCAGCTTCTTTGACTTCACCGAAGAGGCTTTAGACAGATGTGTATGATCAACTTTGAGAAAATGCAGTTTTTGTTAATCATGTTGGAATATGTCATGGTAGTTATGCCCATCGGCTCATTTCAGCAGTTGATCAAACAGAGAAGGTCTTAGCAGAGTGACAGCCCAGTGTGTATCAGTTCCTCAGAGCACTAGTAGAGTTGGAGTTTGTTCTCCAGCTCAACTTCAAAGTTATCTAGAGCCCTAGGCCCAGGTCAAGACAAACCTTCAGAGTCTAGGCTGATTGCTGAGGATTCTTGGCATCGTTTTAGAAACCATGAGGTGGCATCTTAGCCTGTGAGGTGAACGTGATAGTAGTTTGCAGCACACAAAGTTTTGTCACTAGCATGTAAAAATATTGGAGTCTTTCCATCTTGAGGATGTTAGTTAAAGTTTCTGTGATTCATGAACAAAAACATTTATTCTATGAGTTTGTCATGAGCAGAAGCCCTGCCAGAGTTCTAATTATTTGTGGTTGTTATTGGTAGCATGACTTGAAGTCATTGTGGTTCATGGCACATAGAATTCATGACAAAAGTGACTCTTACACTTGGATAAAAAGACTAAGAATTGCTACAAATTATATGTGATTAGCTTTAACAGTTGAGAAAGACAAAGGTGGGAATTCCTCAGGGTGCTCTGCAGAGAAATGTGCTGCTTAAACAGCGTTATAAGGTGTAAGAAGTAGATGACTTGCAAAGTTCCCAAACTCTTAAGTGCTTTTCAATAACTAGAAATATTATAAACAGATAAATTGGCCATGCTAAAATGCTGCTATTATGTTCTGGTGGCACACTTTATCAATATCAAATGTATCTTAGTAATTATGAAAAAAATCTCAGACTTTCATGGTCTTCTACATATAGAACCGTATTCAGCAGTTAGATGAAGACTGCAATATGAGATACATGTTCTGCATTTGGAGGATTCCCAGGGAACCAAGGAGTTGTAGCTGACTCTGGGATACTTCTGGGTGCTCCTCCAGCATGATTTCTCATTTGATATCATCTTGGACATGGCAGTTTGTTTGAAGCACCATTTTTCATGGGTTTAGCAGCATGAACAAAGGCACATTTGTGCCTTTATTATGTGTAAACTGACACAAACTGCTGTGTGCACAAGAATTACCCATCCTGCCTTTGTAGAAGAGAGAGGTAAATATGGATGTCAAAATAGAAATCATTAAAAGTATTTTAATCTTTCAAGGTCATTTCAAATGTAAAACAATTCTACTCTAACTGAGAAATGATTTTTAGATACATGGTGCCTGGGAAATATAGAAAAATAATTGTATTTTGGATTGCTTATCTTACTACTTAACTAGTTAAGAAAGATTAGTTCAGTTCAGACTAGTTAAGGAAGCTCAGGATGTTCCCACATTTTCTTATCCAAGGACAAGTGTTACATATAAAGAAATAGAGTAGCATCTTCAGATAAGAAAACATTATCATTTTTTTATACCAATCTGGAATTCAAGGTTCATAAATTTATTTTTTGCTACTGAAACACTGGAGTGCATATGAGAGAATGCATTACTGTGATTTCTCTTTTGAGTCTTTAATTGCATGCTACAACTAATATAAATTATATTAAAAAAAAAATAAATCCAAAGACAATCTGTCTGGTAAACAAAAACCTTCTCACGATCAAACCCACATCTTTTTGGTAGAAGATGTTATTTCGAGCAGGAAAACTTGTTGATAGTTTTTATTTTGAACTGTTGAAATAATAGAAAGATAGTTTCTGCATGAAAATGATCAGAGGGCTGGGACACCCCTCCTGTGAAGAAAGGCTGGGAGAGTTGGGGCTGTTCAGTCTGGAGAAGAGAAGGCTCCAGGGAGACGTGATTGCGTCCTTTCAGTATATGAAGGAGTCTTACAAGAAAAACAGAGAGACACTTTTTACAAGGTCCTGTAGTGACAGGGCAAGGGGTAATGGTTTTGAACTGAAAGAGGCTAGATTTAGGTTGGATACAAGGAAAACAATTTCCACAGTGAGTGTGGTGGGACACTGGCACAGGCTGCCCAGAGGAGTTGTGGATGCCCCGTCATTGGAAGTGTTCAAAGTCAGGTTGGACAGGGCTTTGAGCAACCTGGTCTAGTGAAAGACATCCCTGCCCGTGGCAGAGGTGTTGGACTAGATGATCTTCAGAGGCCCCTTCTGACCCAAACCTTTCTATGATTCTGTGAGCAATGAATGGGATATTGCTAATAGCTCTGAGAAGTGCATTTTTTGATATCTGAGCCTTCTTAACAGACCTCTCAGCTGAACCTTTCAAAGTGTCTTGACAGCTTAAACACTTAAGGAAAATATTGATAGTCAGAAAATTGCCACAGAAGCTGGCAAGATGCTTTCACTGGTTTTGATTTACGTTTCTTCAGTGATGGAATCCCTTACAAACCTTTAAATGTTTCAGAATTTTGATCAAACTTTTATTCATAACTTGATATGAATGTAGACTGGAGCACGCTCTTATAATAGAGAACACATTAACTGGGAAATGGCTCGGGCAAGGCTTAAACAACACCTTTACTGAAGTCAAATGTTGCCACTCATAAAAACAATAACAAAAACTGTTTAAGATTATGCTTAAAAATTACATTTGAAAAGGCTATTATAAGAACTGAAAATCATTTACATTAAAAAAAATACAATATTAAAGCAGAAGATACAGTTCAGAAAGTAAACCTATAAAAGTTGTTCAGATAATTTTCTGCCATCAAGGTGAAGTCGGTAACATTATCTGTTCAGGAAAAGTTACAAATTATTCTGCATTTTGTAGTGTTACCCAGTGTTACACGAAGGCTAACAGTACAATCCAAACATGCAGTGAGATAATGACAGATTGTAATTACTAATATTTTAGCCTGAACAAACGCACACATTCTCTTCTTTCCTTGAAATGAGAAGATAGTTCTGAATTTTCTTAGTGGGGAGAAAGCATTCACCAAGCTATCTGTTTCTGCTAGTTTGCCTGTAAAACAAGCTCAGTGCCGTAAAATTAACAACAGAAGGCTATGAAAAAAATACTGAAGAAGAGACTAGCAGAATGTAAAGAGCTAGTTTCTATCCAATTGTTTACTGTTCTGTTATTCATTAACACCCTGGCTTCAGTGGTTGCATCATTGTGGGTGAGATGAAGCTACAAAGCATTAGTAAGTAACTGGATTTTTTTCTATGATAGCTTTATTGGGATACTGAAGTGCTGTTGCAGTTTAAGGTAACAGCTTGTCAAATAAAATGCAGTGTATTGAGCTGTTCAGTCTTGCAGAGGGGACATGAATTAATGTTAGCCATTACAGTTTTTACACATTCTGGCACTAGGCAGGAATGTACCATTGCTGAAGGAGTTCAGAAAAAAAGGAGGCGCTAACACATGTGGGGCAAGGTGAAGGAGGAGGTGGTAAAAGCCGGAGTGTGGCATGGAGCAGGTGAAGAGAAGCAAGCAAAGAGAAAGCACTCTTAAAAGACTAGGACAAAGGGCCTGGAAACCAAAAAAAAAAAAAAAAAAAAAAAAAAGAAAGCCTGAAGTATCAATGGATTAGAACTATCTATCCCACAGGTGATTTTCACATATATGCAGTCCTCCAAAGCTGCTGAGTACCAAAGAGAAGAAAGGCTGGAAGCAGAAAGAAGCTGTGTAGTGAGGACTGTGGTGTCAACCAGGATGACCCACATACTGTCTACATGATTTTTCCTTTGTCAATGTGAAAATCTCCACACTTTTGCAAACTTGGCTTTTGCATCACCATTTACTTTTCCATGGTCACGTATTGTGGTGGGTTGACCCCCCCCCCCCCCCCCCCCAGCCACTCTCATTACCCCACCTCACCAGAACAGGGGGAGAAAATAAGATAGATAACCTCATGGGTCAAGATACAGACAGGAGATCACATACCAAACACCTTCATAGACAAAACAGACTCAACTTCTGGAAAATTAATTTATTGGCAATTAAAAATAGAGTTGGATAGTGAGAAACAAAAATGAAATTAAAACACCTTCCCCCCGCACCCCCCTTCTTCCCAAGCTGAACTTCTCCATTCCTGACTCCCCTCCATCCTCCTTCCCACACACCGAAGGGCACAGGGGGATGGGGAGCAGGGCTTGTGGTCAGTTCATAACGCTTAACCTCTGCTGCTCCTTCCTCCATTTCTCCCTTGCTCCAGCCTGGGTCCTTCCATGGGCTGCGGTCCCTCAGGGTAAACCCACTCCTGCTTGGCCTCTCCACGCTCTGCAGTTCATTCAGAGCACATCCATCTGCTCTGGTATGGTGTCAACCATGGGTTGCAGTGTGGATATCTGCTCCAGCGTGGTCCTCCATATGCTGCAGGGTGACACCCTGCTTCCCCATGGTCTTCTCCATGGGCTTCAGGGGAATCTCTGCTCCAGTGTGTGGAGCACCTCCTCCCCTCCACCCCGTCTTCTCTCACCTGGGTGTTTGCAGGGCTGTTCCTCACACTTTTTTCCTTACACTTGCTGCACAGCATTTCTGCCCTTTCTTAACTAAGTTCTCCCAGAGGCATCGTGGCTGCGGGTTCAGCCGTGCCCTGCGGTGGGTCCATTGGAGCAGGCTGGAACTGGCTGTGTCTGGCGCAGGACAGCCCCGGCCCCTCCTCACAGAGACCACCCTGCGGCCCCCGCTGCCAGCGCCTTGCCATGTAAACCCAACACAAGCACCATGACATCTCTAACCACTTTCTTCAATAAATGTAGCGGACAGAGAGGGTATAGGCAGTCATGACATGCTGTGTCATGTCTGTTTGAAAAATATTAGTGTTTGTAGGCTTCCCGATGGCCTGAAGAATACTGAAGTATTTTATTGTTATTTTTTCCAAATGGGAATAAAAGTAATTGATGGAGTCAGAGTGCTTTTCTGCGTGTGGCCGATGGGGCGAATCGCCTTTCTCACTGGGTGATACAACCTCACCCAAAGAGTAAAGGATCACATTGCCAATTCAGCCATGCACTTTTCTTATGCCACAATGTGATGGAGCATTCCTTTTGACTTACCGCAGGCAGAGATGGCTGTGGGATTTGTAAGTGCCAATGTTTCAAACACTTCATGAATAATTGGAGGCTGCTTTGCCCTTCATTAGCAATGTGAAGATGCAAGAAAAAGATTTTACTGTGGCTGGACTATAGTTTCTACAACAGCTGTACTCCCAGCCTACAGCAACTGCTTGAGGCACACATAATGCACAGGAGGATATCAGAAGCTGAAGTGTTACTTGCAGACTTATTAGTGATAGTTGTGATAACTCTGCCTGTGATTAAAAAAATATATATTAAATGATTGTTAGTGAAGTGTCATTTTAGGAAAAAAAAATTACTTGTCTTATAAATCCATGCTGGTTTTCAAAGACATTACTGTGATATTTATTTTCCAGTTCAATTGCTTTCTGCGTTCTCTTCTGGCCTTTGAAAAATCAGAATCCATCTAAGGACTGGTATTGTGGTGACTATGTATAAAATGAGAAATTCCCTGTTTGAAGGAAGTATAGATACCTCTTTCATAATTGCTGTAGTCTCTTCTGAAGCATACTTTATGGATGTAATCTCATAAGAAATCTACATGTATGGCAGTTGAAACTGCGTAACCTTTGCCAGGAACAATATACACCTTCATAGTGCAGTGAGAGGAAAGGATTTCTAGCTCTGGTCTTTTACATATAATAGTGTGTGTGTGAATCTGCATGGCACCTTCTTGATAATCAAGGCCTGGATAACAACAAGTGATGCAACAGGAATATGAGCTAGTGAATACCCCAAACTATTCTGCAAGGGTGTTTGCCCAAAGCCTGATAGTGCTAGGAAGTAAATACCAATGACCACATGTCCTGGTTTTGGCTGAGATGAAGCTCATCTTCCCAGTAGCTACCATGTTTCAGATTTAGTATGGGATCTGGTATGTGACAAATCTTGATAATACACTGATGTTGTTAGTTGTTGCTAAGTCATCAAGGACATTTTCCAGCTTCCCAGGTTTTGCCAATGTGCAGGTGCAAAAACCTGGGAGTGGTATATCCAGTATACTTGGCCCAAACTGGCCGAAGAGAGTATTCCATACCACAGATGTCATGCCCAGTATAAGTGGGAGTTGGCCATCGGGCTGGGGTCCCTTTTCATTTGTTCATTCTTTCATTTCTTTGTTCCTCTGTTCGTTCCCTCGCTCGCTTTCTCTGGAACTTGCAGTTCCAAGATTGCTGCTGGGGAAATTGCTGTTCGTTCTGAGATTGCTCTGGGTTTTGCTCTGTGATCGCTGCTCAGGACAGGCTGTATCAGTCATCAGGTCACTGGGTGGTGAGGGGGGGAGTGAGTGAGTAGCTGTGTGGTATTGGGTTACTCGCTGGGGTTAAACCATGACACCGACTTTGCTTTAGATAACTTTCATCCCAATTAAATAATAATCCAGAAATTACTAAGATACTTTTGAGAAGTCAGCTTGAAAAATAAAAAAGAAAAGCTTGAGATATGGAAAAAAGCTTGAAACTTTGTGATTGTGGGGAGAGACCTTGAAGTGAATGTGACAGAACAGCAGCTTGGTCAGATGCCATGAGCATCCTGCTGCTGGAGCAGCAGTACAGGGGCAACACAGAGACCCACAGCTCAGGTGTGTTGTATATGAACTCAGGGCATGCTTTTTCATGTGGCCTGGCAGATCGTAAGGACATACATAAAACTAGAAGACCCCTATCTCCATTAGCAGCTGTGGGTACGTGTGGGGAATTTATCCAAAAGTAAGGGTACAGGGTGTGGATGCAGGAGGGAATGTGTGTGTCATTCAAACAGGAGCTCCAGATGGTGGTGTATTGGTTTTGTGTGGCAATGTTTTAGTAGTGGTGCACCTAGAGGGGTGGCTTCTGTGAGAAGCTGCC
>KL269210.1:17770-35028 GCA_000699545.1 Podiceps cristatus | reverse complement strand
CCAGCACTTGCCTGTGTTGAACCTCATGAGGCTCATCTCCTCCCAACTCTCCAGCCTCTCCAGGCAGTGCAGCCTTCTGGGGTCCCAGTCAGTCCTCCCAGTTTCGTATCATCAGCAAACTTGCTGAGGGCACTCTCTGTCCCTTCACCCAGGTCATCGATGAGTAAGCTGAACAAGACAGGGCCCAGTTCTGACCCCGGGGAACACCAGTAGCTACAGGCCTCCAACCAGACTCTGCGCCGCTGATCACACCCCTCTGAGCTCTGCCGTTCAGCCAGTTCTCAATCCACCTCACTGTCCACTCATCTAACCCACACTTCCTGAGCTTGCCTGTGAGGATGTTATAGGAGACAGTGTCAAAAGCGTTGCTGAAGTCAAGGTAGACAACATCCACTGCCCTCCCCTTATCTATCCAGCCAATCATGCCATCATAGAAGGCTACCAGGTTGGTCAAGCATGATTCCCCCTTGGTGAATCCCCTTGGAATCCCTGTTAAGTACTCCTAATCATTTTCCTCCACATGCTTAGAGATGACCTCCAGAATGAGCTGCTCTATCACCTTTCCAGAGATGGAGGTGAGGCTGACTGGCCTTTAGTTTCCTAGGTCCTCCTTCTTGCCCTTTTTGTAGACTGGAGTGACTTTAGCTTTCCTCCAGTTCTCAGGCACTTTTCCTGTTCTCCATGACCTTTCAAATATAATGAAGAGTATATACAAATAAACATAATGCAAATGCGTACATGCAAATGAAACTTTTCTTACATAACAAACTGGTTAGGTCTTGCCAATATTTATGCTGGAGGGAACATTTGGGAATATGCTATCCATTAATGTGTATGAAGCTTACACAATTGCTTCCCAAACACATTATGTGTATTTATATATTCTGAGTAGGCCTTCCTTGAAAAAAATCCGTCAGATGTACAAATTTTACTTACTAGTAGTGACTGAGACAAGGCCAGTAAAATAATTTCGAAACTAAGTGTGGTTTACAGGCTTTACTTAAAGTGTCTGATGTGGCTTGCTGAAATAATCAAAACTATCTGCTGAGCTGGAGTTTCAAAAAAGCCTTGTCAATGTTCTGTAAGAGCCAATGTGGAGTCAAAACATTTTTTAATGAAAGATATGAAAATATAGAAAGGATTTTGAACACTCTCAATTTGGATTTTAGTACTAGAAAACAGTCCACAATAATTTCTGTACCTTCACATATTGAACTGAATTTTTATTTTAATTACTCTTTGGTTATTTTTATACTGGAAATGTCTGTTTCCATATATACCAGCACAGAGTTCTCTATATCAAGACTGAACAAAATTTTCTTGGCCAGGACTGTTTTACCATAATGCTCTGAAAGTCAGGTTGTCTCACTGTATTGAATGTTATCGTCAAATCCATAAAAAATGCTCAGATCTTTATATATTGCCCTAGATACACTTCCAGGAGTTTTCAAGCCATAAAACGGTGCTTGTTTTTCTGCAATTTATCCAGAGTGACATTACAATCCCAGAAGTTTCTTTTCCACAAGAACACCACCTCAGCCCAGGACATCTAAGAGCAGCTACTGTTAGGTTGTCCTTTCCCTTAAAGTCTTTGATGTGACTTACAACTTAAAAAGTCCAGAGACAAAACATTCATCAACATCAATCAGATAGAGAAGTTAATGTAATCATGTAGTTTGTAGGTTGGTTCAAATATCTAGCCATTTTTCCAGGTTATCACAAAGATGCTGAACCCCATTTGTCCTAGCTTGTATAAAACAGCAACAGGGTCCTCAAATCATACATCTGTTTGACAATCACATCAACACAAAGATAGTAAGTATGTAAATCTAATAATTGATATATGCCTTCATAGCCTTTGAACTGTGGTCTTGACTAGTTCCCTATAACCAGTGCTTTTCCAAAAACTGGCTCCACGTGTGCATGTATGGTTGTTGTCAGGCTATGCATGCAATTCATCAGCCTTGACACAAAACTATGGAATTTTCATACAAAGTAACCTGATTTGGGCTAAACAACAACCTTCTGTAAGAGCCATTGTGCCAGTGATTGAGTCTATGATATGTAAAACAATCTATGTTTTCTATTTAAGCAACTGTTAACCAAAACAACCTTTGTATCACTTAAACTAGGAATTTGGTCAGGGTAAGAAGAGAAGAGCTTATAAAGTTTGTTGTTCTTCCTAATATAATCATTCTTGGAAAGAGTTTCAGAAGCAGATGCAGCAGCTGTCAGCTTCAAACCAGCTCTTTATGGTTTCCTGCCATGTAATTTTTTTCTGAAACTAGCCTCAACATTTGCTTTGCAGCTGTTAGGCAATATTTGGGTTGACTTTTGGATGTAGCTTTGTGTTAAATCCTGCAAAGACCCATCCAACAGTAATAATTACACATGCCGGAGTTTATTCCAACATAGTTTATATTGCTAAGGTACCTTAGAAAAAAATTTTAGATGCACTTAAGATCCCTTTCTGCTGTTCAGCTGTTGGAAAACACAATGAAGTTCACAAAGGACCATGTAGCGCTGCTGCTGTTGGTACTGTCTCTCCCATGAGGTCAAGGAGTTGTATCCTGACTTACATGTGCATCCAAATATAAAAGTCTAACAAGCTTTCAGGATACAGCTGATGAGGTCACCCAGTGCAGGGTAGTAGCTGTTGATTTCCTCTGAGAAGTCCATCATAGATAACATCTAAATACTTACGATGGTTGCACAATGTTTTTGTAGAAAGAAGGAAACATATGCATCAGGCAATTATTTCTGCTTCTCATCAGGTTACTCAGTTTAGCAAGAATCTCGGTATGTATGACAAAGCTAACATCAACCAGATGTGATTTCTCAGCAGAACAGTTTTTTCATGAGATAGTTATATACCACACTACACCACACAATATTATACTGTACTTTTTGCCCCTTTGAGTATATACACTTAGTCAAAAGTTCTTTTACATTTTCTGCTCTCAATTCTATTCCATCTTTACAGTTCCTTTTAAATTATCCCTCATTCTCCTAAGCATAAAAAGTAAGGAATGCATTTTTTTAATAAAGGTCTAAAATCAAGGAAGCTTTTTTCAGAAAAAATGGGACATATATAAATTAATGATATCTGACAAGACTTTCTGAATGAGACTGGCTTACTCCAATCTTCAACTAAGTGAGATTTTATCCATACAGTCATGTGAATTTTTTTTGCAAGTAATAGTCCATGAAATAAACATAGTGAAAGAAAAGGAAAATTGCAAAATGTTTATCAGTGACATTTAAGACTATAAAGATCACAGAAGCAAAATAGAAAACAATGGAATGAGAAATAAGCAGCTGGAGATTTAGAGCAGCACCAGTTGACAGAGAAACCAATAAAAGGACAAGAAGAGTAGTGACCAATAATGCAATGTTGATCAAGAAAATTTCCTAATGAAGATTCACCAAGAACTCTCAGGTAAACTTAAAATCAGTAGTGGGGGCAAAGGGTCAGTAGCTGACCTTGCATGACATTTTTAGAATAGGATAGGATAGGATAGGATAGGATAGGATAGGATAGGATAGGATAGGATAGGATTTCATAGCATAGCATAGCATAGAATATTTCAGTTGGAAGGAACCTCCAACGATTATCTAGTCCAACTGCCTGGTCACCTCAGGGTGGACAAAAAGTTAAAGCATGTTGTTAAGGGCATTGTCCAAAGGCTTCTTAAACAATTACAGACCTGGGACATCGACCACCTCTCTAGGAAGCCTGTTCAGTGTTTGACCATCCTTTCTTTAAATAAATGTTTTTTAATGTCAAGTCTGAACCTCCCTTTATTTTATTTGGTCTTCCTTTTGCTTTTGGTTTTTTGTTTTTGTTTTTTAATAAGGTCCAATACAATGCTTAATCTTTAAGGATTTCAAATCAATATGCATAATGATGACATTGTATATGAAAATTTATTGATGAAGAAATTCTTAAAATGGTACTGTGCAGTACAAACAAAACAGCATGCAGATATTTTTAGACAGGAAAGCTGTGTTACTTGCTATGTGTTTCTCAACATATCAGTGAAAGAGATTTAGATACCCATATCCTTGTGATTTCCTGTTTTAAGCCCAATTTCACACTTCCAGGATCTTAAAAACAAGACAGAGAAAGGATATATTGGGGCAGGTACAGAAGATTATGTTCTGACATGAGAGATAATGGATGAGAGAGTTTATGGAAGATACAGGGGCATACTCAACATGGGTTGATGTCCCACCAAACCCTACTGACTTAACCTCAGTTGCAAATGATGCCTGCCAGCACTGAGTGTGTTTCCTACTTCCCACAGGCACACTATACTCCCTTTGAGTTAAGGATAAAGGAGGATGAAAGGGTCTGTGTTGACGGAATACAAGTTTTACTTCTGATGCTTAAGACTTTCTGGCCACAGTCTCCTTTCAAACCACCGCTGCAGGTATTAGCCAGTCAACAGTTTTCATTTGCATTGGCCAGTTGACAGAGTCTGTTGTCAGTAGAACTAATCATTAAATTACATCCTAAGAGATACAGGAACAGCAAACTCTGTGTTAATTTTATGCTGTTCTTAATTTTTCATATCTCCTAGGTGCTGCAGACTGCGCATATGAGAGTATTCATGCACCACTTAGTAATGAGAGCTATTTGAGTTGCAGAAACTTCTTTCTCATTTTCTATATTCAGGTAGTGTGAGAGCTGCAAAATGCTGGATGATTGCTGCACAGCCAGTTCTACCTATGAATATATAAGCATGTCCCATCAAAATCAAAGAAAATCTCTTTGGTTCATAAAAACTTTGGGGTCATTCTGATTTCCTTTTTTACCAGTTTAAATTGAGAGTAATTCCAGTGAAACTGGCACATAATGAAATCAAAATTCACACCTCAGAATACCATGTGAAGCTATATTAATAATCATTCACTGGCAAATTAAACTGACCTTTGTAATAAAAACAATTAAAATAGTGTAGAAAATAATGGATATAGGCTAGCTATTCAGGCTCTTTGATAATAACACAAATTTCTGAAGTGTTACCATCAAAGAAACTCTGATTGTTTCTTAAAAGCTAATACACCCAAGTTCCCTTTCCATGAAGGTTCAAAAGACACTTCTAAAGTGAGCAGAAAGACTTCTCAAGCTATGCTCAACCCCTCAGGTCTGTTTTATATATACTACATTGGACTCTACAAGTATTCATAGAATCATAGTATGGTTTGGGTTGGAAGGGACCTTAAAGATCATATAGTTCCACACACACACACCCCCCACCCCCCACCATGGGCAGGGACACCTCCCACTAGACTGGGTTACTCATGGCCCATCCAACCAGACCTTGAACATTTCCAGGGAAGGGGCATCTACGACTTCCAAGTATTGCCCAGACTCTTTTAAGTTCCTAAGGGTTTTATGAAAAAAACCCACATTTGAGATACTGGGATACATTAATGTATTTCTATATTTATATATAAAAATACAGTCTCAGTTTTTAGAAAAGGTACAGAAGGGAATCATCTGTGATATTGCAGAGGAGTTAAATGTGACAGAGAAGCTGTATGGATGAGGAAAAGAAAATGCAGGGAGTGTGTGGAGTAGAGTTCTTGGTCCTGTATCATGTTGCTGAGCTGCTGTACAGCCACTGCGCAACTTAGAGGGAGAGGTTCACAGAGTGTGGCTATTCATCCAATGAACTTCTTTTAATAAGAGTAGAGCTCTCATGAATTTCCCTTGAAAATTCAGATTGCTTTGGCTGAGCAACTGTACAAATGGAGAGCATTTGCCTGTGACAAACACTATTCAGAAGCATTGAATTTTGCAGCTTAAAAACAAGTTGTAAGGGGCTGTGCAACTTTGTGTTATTGGTGCACAAACTTTTCATTGCCATTAACCATAAAGAGGCTCTTTACATCAAGCTAACTAAGCTCTTTCTATCAAGATGGTTGAGTACTTCAACACAAATTCATCACATAACAGGTTGAGTGTTCATCACATGACCAAAACATGAGAGCCCATGCTTTACCCAGGCCTGAGGGCTTCTGAAGAAAAAAGGCATGAGGGAACAGGCTTATGCAGATAAATTTTTCTGGAAGGTTGGATCTGGTATGCTGAACAGAGGTTGACAGCTCCTGTACACATGAAATATTTCAAGAATGGCTTTGTGTGTACAGTTTTGTGGGTGCTCTATATGAAAATGTTTAAAATTATTTGAGATCATGGGATATAAGGGTGAAATATATAAGAGAGACTATAAATGTCAAAATGTAGCATTGGTATTCTTGCCTTTGCCTGATTAGTTGAGTGACAATTTATTATGGTTTTCTTTGTAATCTGTCAACACAAAGATCAGAGGGAGAGGAATGCAAATTATGCAAAGCTTTGAATTAATGTTCTTTCATGCAAAAATTCCATGGCTGCAAATACATTTTTAAATAAGAAACTGAAGGTAAGAAAGGTAGCCTAAAAACACACATCTAAAGCTAAGCCCAGTCTGCTCACCTTCCCTACTTTGGCAGCTCCACTTTTGCAAATTCATGGCTTATGGCAGTTCTCTGTTTCAAAATTGTGTTTCTACCTCTAAGTTTTGAGCTGTCAGAGCACAACAGATTAGCCTGGGCAAAGGAATAACCTTGGGGTTCTTTTAATAGACTTTGTTTCTGTTTGATAAGTTCCCAAGAAGCATATGGCTGCAACTTTTGCCCTTCTTAGCTTTCCTTTCTGTGAATAACTCTGCATAATCTTAGCATGCTCAAGCACAGTTTAAAGTGGGTTAGTGGTGGTGTGTAAATCTTAGAGGTATATATGCCAGTTAAAGAATATTCAGCTGTAAGTAGCTTGGCTACTAACTAAAAGTCAATTAAGAGTTTCCATAGCATCCAAACAAACCAAAAGAATAATAATTATGTTTTGAAGTTGGAGAGGAATGCTACAATAATTGTTTCTGCTGATAGGTCTCTTTCACATTTCAGCAAAGAGGGACAATACAAAATTAGCAGAGAAAAAATGTACTGAACAATCTGCAAGGCAGTGGGCTATAACTAGCTGGAAGAATGAGTTCCAGGTGAATATCTTGGCAGAATGGATAAGAAAAAAGTGTTGAAATGTTGTCTGCAATAGCTGCTTTGAAAAAGGTACATTAACTCTTTGGGCACTTTCCAAAATACAATAGGGAAAAAAAATTAAGTTGATGCAGCTCCAGTTAGTTAAGAGCCTTTTTTTTTTTTTTTTTTTTCAGTCTCAGGCTTGATTTTATCCTCACATGTTCTAATAACAAAAGCTGTTGAAAAGTTTAATTTTCCATGTTGCAAGGCTTTATTCAGACATCCTGAAAGAGCCACTGAAAAATGAGCCAGACAGCCATTCCAGTATCATCTCTTCAGGCTTTCTGACCTCAACCATGGGCCTGAAGTAAAGTTATCCCATGAATGGAAGAAAAAGTGATATACTGTTTCAGGGGTAAGCATTTAATTAGCCCAACTGATACTTTTAGTTGTTCAGGGGCTCAGAGATAATACAGATTCTGCCATAATTCTACCCACCACTATTTCTCTTCAACTGAAGAGTAGGGACTCCAGCCCATTTCTTGTTGCTGTACCAGCTCACTTGATTTGGGAAGAGAAAAATACTTCAGAGCAAGCCTCAGCATGGATTTATTTGACTTTAAGTTGGCTATCATAGCACAAGTGTTTTAGATGACTGGCATCAATGAGAAACCCAAAGATTGCTGTTATTATGGAGATAATACCTCAGAAAAATAATCTGCAAAACCCAGGTAGTCAACAGAAGCCACATACTAAGCAATAGGAATTGCTTTACGCAGGAATGTATCTGAATTTCCCTATTTCTTCAGGGCTACAAGACAAAAGCCTATTCATACAGGGTCCAGTACCCAAAACTCATTTCTACATTAAGCACTCGCACATTGTAATTTAATGATTTAATGACTTTCACAGTTTTCTAAACATAGCTGGCAGGAGGTAGGACTTACCATGGCTGCCTGTATGTAAATGTGTAGTGATTAGAAAGCTTAGGAAACAGATACAAAGGAAGAAATTTAGAAAGTCTAGATGGATCACGGGCAATGTTTTTTCTGAACCCAGTTCTGGATTTCAGGAACTAAGATCCACCGCAATTGCAGTGTGTTGGTCTGTTCTGGTTGCATACATAGCCTTTCACCCCTAGACTAGGGGGTAGCCAGAACCCAGTGTCCAGCCCCACAGAGAGAAACTCTTGCACTGAGTGGCCAGCAGCCAATTTCTTTTAGTCCTTACTAGTTTCCATTAACTGCCTTTGTAGACTTTCCTACAGTCCCTGCTGAGTCAGCTGTGCAATTATAACAGCTGAGCAATTTTAAAGTGATATATGGGCCATAGGTTCCTTTGGAACTGAATGACACCTAAGTAACCATTAAGAGTGCCTGGGACACAGCCGGTAACTTCTGAATGACAGCAAGTTGGCCATCACTGGTGTCAGTTCCTATTGACAATGACAGAGCTGGAAAGACACATAAAAGCTGTTCACTGGCTCATTGAAAGGAGTCACATGGCTTCATCTGACACAAGCTACCACAAAAACTAGCCTTTATTGGAAAACTAACTGCTAGTCTTAACATAGAGAACCTGTAAAGGAGCTTCTCAGAAAGGCTCACAGCAGGATGGAGGAATTTTCACCAGTGCTCCCCATAGTCAGCAAGATGCTCTTGTCTTGAAGTTGCTGCCAGTCAAGCAAATTCAACTGATTTTTAATTCATGTACAAATAAGAATAAAAGGTACAAAAGAGAATCATAATAGAATAATAGAATTATAGAACCATAGAATAATCTAGGCTAAAAGGGACCTCTAAGGCCATTTAGTCCAAACCCCTTGCCATGAACACAGCCATCTGTAACTAAATCAGGTTGCCCAGAGCCACATCCAACATAACCTTGAATGTTTCCAGGGATGGGGCTTCTACCACTTCTCTGGGCAACCTATTCCAGTGCTTCACCACCTGCATTGTAAAGAATTTCTTCTTTATATCTAGTCTATATCTCCCCTTTTTCAGTTTTAAAAAAATTACCCCTTGTCCTGTCACTACAGGCCCTACTGAAGAGTTTTTCCCCATCTTTCTTAAGTACTGGAAGGCCGCAATCAGGTCTCCCCGCAGCCTTCTCTTCTCCAGGCTGAACAAGCCCAACTCTCTCAGCCTGGCCTCACAGCAGAGCTGCTCCAGCCCTCGGATCATTGTTGTGGCCTCCTCTGACCCACTCCAACAAGTCCATGTCTCTCCTCTGCTGCAGGTTCCAGAGCTGAACACAGCACTGCAGGGGGGTCTCACCAGAGCAGAGCAGAGGGGCAGAATCCCCTCCCTCAACCTGATGCCCACACTGCTGGGGAAGCAGCCCAAGGTACAGTTGGCCTTCTGGGCTGCGAGCGCACATTGCTGGCTCATGTCCAACTTCTTGTCCACTAGTACCCCCAAGTCCTTCTTAGCAGGGCTGCTCTCGACCTCTTCATCCCCCAGCCTGTATTCATACTGGGGATGGCTTCAACCCAGGTAATCCCCTCCCTCAACCTGATGCCCACACTGCTGGGGAAGCAGCCCAAGGTACAGTTGGCCTTCTGGGCTGCGAGCGCACATTGCTGGCTCATGTCCAACTTCTTGTCCACTAGTACCCCCAAGTCCTTCTTAGCAGGGCTGCTCTCGACCTCTTCATCCCCCAGCCTGTATTCATACTGGGGATGGCTTCAACCCAGGTACAGGACCTTGCATTTGTCCTTCTTGAACCTCATGAGGTTCACCTGGGCCCACCTCTTGAGCCTGTCCAGGTCCCTCTGGATTGCATCCCATCCCTCAGGCATCTCCACTGCACCACTTAGCTTGGTGTCGTCTGCAAACATACTAGGGTGCACTTGATCCCACTGTCAATGTCATTGATAAAGATGTTAAAGAGTACTGGTCCCAATACAGACCCCTGAGGGACACCACTCATCACTGATCTCCATCTGGACATTGAGCCATTGACCACTGTCCTCTGGACGTGACCATCCAGCCAATTCCCCACCCACCGAACAGGCCACCCATCAAATACATATCTCTCTAATTTAGAGAGAAGAATGTTGTGAGGGACTGTGCCAAAGGCCTTACACAAGGCCAGATACACGATTATCCATGGGTTTTCCTTTCTCCACTGATGTAGTCATTCCCTCGTAGAAGGACACTAGGTTGGTCAGGCAGGACTTGCCCTTGGTGAAGCCCTGCTGGCTGTCTCTGATCAACTCCCTGTCCTCCATGTGCCTTAGCGTTGTTTCTAGGAGGAACTGCTCCATGACCTTCCCAGGCACAGACATGAGCCTGATGGGTCGATAGTTGCCAGAGTCCTTCTTCTTACCTTTTTTAAAAATGGGGGCAACTTTTCCCTTTTTCCAATCCCCAGGGGACTTCACCTGAGAGTCATGACTTTTCAAATACCATGGAGAGTGGCTTGGCAACTGCATCAGCCAATTCCCTCAAGAGACTGGGATGCATCTTGTCAGGTCCTATAGATTTGTGTATGTTCAGGTTCCTCAGGTGGTCACGAACCTGATCTTCTCTTACAGTGGGAGGCACTTTGCTCCCCCAGACCCCATTGTTCAGTCCATCCACTTGAGAGCTATGGGAAGAGAGGTCACCAGGGAAGACTGAGGCAAAAAAATTATTGAGTACCTCAGCTTTCTCCACATCCATTGTTACCAGTTTGCCAGTCCTGCCCGTAAGGAGGTTACGCTTTCTTTGTCCTTCCTTTTCTGGTTGATGTACCTGAAGAAGCCCTTCTTCTTATTCTTGGCATTCCTTGCCAAGTTCAGCTTTAGCTGTGTCTTGGCCTTCCTGACCCCATCCCTACAAAACCAGGCAGTGTATCTATACTCTTCCCAGGACACTCATCCCTTCTTCCACTGCTTGTGCATTTCCCTCATCCTTTACTTTGACCAGCAGCTCTTGACTCAGCCATGACAGTCTCCAGCCTTCCTTTCCTGATTTCCTACTTCTGGGGACCGACAACTCCTGAGCTCTATGGAAAGCGTCCTTAAAGATCTACCAACTCTGTTCTGTTCCCTTGTCCCTGAGGGCAGTTTCCCAGGGTGCCCTGTTGACTAACTCCTTAAAGAGCTGGAAGTTTGCTTTCCTAAAATTCAGGGTCCTGACCTTACTCTTTGCTGGTCTCATCTCCCTCATGATGGTGAACTCCACCAGCACATGACCACTGCAGCCCAGGCTGCTTCCAGTCTTGACGTTACCAATTAGCTTACATGCACTGGTGACCATTGGTTCCAGTATAGCATCCCCTTGTGTAGGGCTGTCTATCACCTGGCTCAAGAAGCTGTCTGCCATGCACTCCGGAAGTCTCCTGGATTGCCTACAGCTTGCCATGCTACTTTCCCAGCAGATGTGGGGGTGGTTGAAGCCCCCGCAGCAGGACGAGAGCCTATGAGCGTGATGCCTCCTGCAGCTGGAGTAAGAAGGCTTTGTCAGTAGGCTCCCCTTGGTCGGGTGGCCTGTAGTAGACACCGACCATGAGGTTCCCTTTGTTGCCTCAGTCTCTGATTCTTACCCATAAGCTTTCAACTTGCATGTGGCTGTTCTTCAGTGAGAGCTCCCGTCCTTGACATAGAGGGCAATGCCTCCATCCCTCCTTCCCTGCCTGTCCTTTCTGAACAGCCTGTAGCCATCAATCACCACACTCTGGTCATGGGATTTGTACCACCAAGTTTCAGTGATGGCAACCAGGTCATAGCTTTCCAGCAACACAGTGGCTACCAGCTGCTCCTGTTTGTTGCCCATGCAGCAGGCATTAGTGTACAGACCCTTCAGCTGCACTGTTGGCCGCACCACCTATCTGAAGGAATAACTCTCTGTTTCAGGTGTTTCCCTGTTGTCTTCAATTGCCTCAGGAGCCCCTGGCTGATCCTCACATGACTTTGGGTGTGCCAGAGTGCGGCCAGCACACCTCAGGGCAACAGGCTGAGGGCCCTCACTAGCACTTAGTCTCTCAAACTTTGTCACATCATCCCAAAGCTTGTCATAGGCAAGCCGGATATGGTCAGAGAGCATTTATTTGTTCTTTGGGCAAGGGGAGGCAATGCTATCCTGTTTCCCTGGGAAGGAAAGGGAAGCGCTATTGTCCCTCTGCAACACAAAAGCTTCAGGGTATACACCTCCTCTGGCAGGATGACCTGCAGTCTTCAGATGTCACCTGTGCCCACTGAGCCAAATGGAAATTCAGTTTGATACTTTGATTCAGGTTTATTAGCAGGATAGGCAAGTTGAGAAGAGTCCTAGTTTTGACTGGGGTGGTGCTAATTTTCTTCCCAGTAGCTACTGTGTTTTGGATTTAATATGGGGTTTGGTATGTGAAGAATGTTGATAATACACTGATGTTATTAACTGTTGCGATGAGATCAAGGACGTTTTTCAACTTCCCAGGTTTTGCCAATGTGCAGGTGCAAAAACCTGGGAGATGTATAGCCAGTATAGTTGACCCAAACCAGCCAAAGACAGTATTCCATACCATAGACATCGTGACCAGTATATAAGTGAGGGTCAGCCAGAGGTCTGGGTTTGTTCATTTGTTCATTTGTTGGGGCACTGTTCATTCCCTCACTTGCTGTCTCAGGAACTTGGGTTCTGAGATAGCTGATGGGGAAATCGCTGTTCTGAGATCACTGCTCAGGATCATTCTGAGGTCGCTCTCAGTTCCACTCCGTGGTTGCTACTCAGGATGCACTCATTGGGTCATTAAGTGGTGAGAAATTGTGCATTGTTCAGTTTGTACATTCAAATATCATCATTTTGTTATTATCATTATTGATATATGATATTATTATTATATTTTCCTTTCATGTCCTAGTAAACTGTTTTAATCTCAACCTATGATTTTTTCTTTCTGATTCTCCTCCCCATCCCACTAAGGAGGAAGGAGCAAGTGGCTTCATGGTATTTAGTTGCTGGCTGGGGCTACACCACAACAAGAAGAAAAAATGTACACAAAACACATCAAACCAAAATTTGTTTTGGATATATTTCAGTAACAAGGAAAGTCACTTTGGGAGTGTCTTTTGCTTTGCAGTTAGCATTTCCTGTATTTGTTTACCAAAATTGCTCATTTCTGCACCAACAGCAGGGAGCTATGTATAAAGGCAGTGGATTTACATGGAATACCAAAGGAGCTTCAACTGCTTCTTCACCTTGTCTTGTGGCACAAGACAGATTGTATTTATAAAGTAAGAAATTCAAATCTGGTAAAAAAAATGTTGCTCTCATTTCCCATAAAATATGTTTTTATGGAATTTATTGCAATAAGGAGTTTCTAAAGCCAAGAATCAGACACTTATGAAGACCACTGAGTGATCAGAATGTTTAGTGGGACATATGGATTTCCACACTTCAGAAGCTAGAACAAGACCTCCCCCTTTATGCTATTTGTCCTGTATCTCTCTGCTAAAGATTTTTTAGACATGTCCCTAGAACACCTGCTATTTCCAGTCCATTGCCAGTACTGAACGTACTGAACATGCAGGTGTGGACTTGGAAATGTGGGTTTGCAACTTCCTTTCTTTTCCTCAGGTTATAGACATAAAATGAAAAGATCCTCTTTGTCCAACATGCTTTTATCTCATGCTGGCTTCAAAGTTTCTTCTTTCAGATTTTAGGCTGTCCCTTTCAGTTTATGATACATATATAATTTAACATGAAGTCAGTTTTATAAACAATTTCAACAGAACAAAAAGAAGCATGTACTAACCTGAAATTATAGTCAAAGCTCAAGAAGATTGAAGAAAAAAACAAAAGGCCTCTGTTCACAACATTGTATCCAGCTCTGGAGCCAGCACAGGAAAGACAAGGATCTTGGAGCAGAGGAGCACCACAAAAAAGATCAGAGGGATGGAGCACCTCTGCTATGAAGAAAAGGTGAGAGGGTTGGGGTTGTTCAGCCTGGAGAAGAGAAGGCTGCGGGGAGACCTGATTGCGGCTTGTCAGTACTTAAAGGGGGCCTATAAAAAAGATGGGGACAAACTTGGTCTGCTGCTATAGGACAAGGGGTAATGGTTTAAAACTAAAAGAGGGTAGATTTAGACTAGATATAAGAAAGAAATTTTTTTACAATAACTGTTGTGAGACACTGGAGCAGGTTTCTCAGAGAGGTGGTAGGTGCCCCATCCCTGGATACATTCAAGGGGAGGTTGGATGGGGCTCTGAGTGACCTGGTCTAGTTGCAGATGTCCCTGCTCATTGCAGGGAAGGTGGACTAGATGGCCTTTAGAGGTCCCTTCCAACCCATATTGCTCTATGATTCTATAAACATCAAGTCCCAATTAGAGCTTCTAGAACATGAACTATATTTCTGTGACTCACAGTAGAAACAAATTTAACAGATTAGAAGTACAAAGGCAGCACAGAAATTTGGGAAGGAAACAAGTTGTCAGCTAATATATGTTCACAGACACAGGTACCTCAGTGAAAAACAATGTATTACAGTGTTAAATGTATTTGGTAAGCATTTGTTAATCACACTGGTTAGAGTTTTTTCTCTTGAAAGAGATAATTTTCTGCCATCCCCCCTCTAACTTCTTGTAGAGGCAAGTCAAGTACTCTGAGTACATCTTACTCAAGGAAATCTCAGTGAAGTCAAGTTTTGCCTGTGTAAGCAATTCTGAACTGAAACCTTGATAGTGCTCCGGAAGGACCTTGGAAGGGACTTTGGTAACATGGAGAATAGCACAGAGCAAATACACATGAATAGTAGAGGCTCCATAAACTACAGCCAAAGAAATTGTTGATGAAAATTTGCAGTCTTTGGTTCATTTACATATTATCTAGTTTATAGGACAAAGAAGTGATGGACTACTAAGCACGCCATTCATGACTCATAGGTATTTTGTGCAATTGTATAATTCATGGCAAAATGTGCTAACAAATGAAAGAATGGCATTGATCACTACTCTATTTGAACATGAAAAATGCATACAGAAATCTCTCACCAAGTAACCCAGACTATAATTGTCTACTGTCCTGCTTTGCTTCTCCTTTTTCCTTCTTTTTAGCTTACTTCTCTGCACATGAGAAAATAAAATTAACTCCACTGGAGTTAAATTTCAACGTCACTTAATAAACTGAACCATTATGATGCCAGGCATTGATGTCTGTTATTTTTCTGCTAATATGAAACATTTTGTGCATGAGTTAAACATTTAGTTTAAACGGGTTCAGGTCTTTAAAAAGCAGATGACAGAACTCTGATTTCTTTCAAATCAGATCCTGTGACTATGACTCAAGTAAACAGGGCAAGTGGATGAGAGAGGAGAGAAACTTCTTTTATTTGTTCTTTTCCCAGGCATATGAAAGATAAAAACAGGATTTGAGGCTGATTGACATATTTATTCAGACACAGGAAGCTAAGAAACAAGCCAAAGAAGTGATTTTACAGTTTCAGGTCTTTTTTTTTTTTTTTTTTTTTTTTTTTTTTTTAATTCAACTTAAAAAAAGGAGGAAACACTGATAGAACAAAGGCAACCTGTGGCTACTTTCCATATTCCAAAACAAGAAACATTTTTGACAGTTTTGTCTTCATGAAGAATTTATCCTTTTACATCCTTTCATTGTGAACTAGGGAGTCCAAAAATCAAGATTAAAAAGCAACTGCACAGAAAAAGTCTCCCTCCTTGACACTTTTTTCTAGCATTATGAGGAAGACTCACAGAAAGACTCACATAGAAAAGTGACAAATGCAGAAGTTTTAGAACACAATAGTGTTTCTGTGGCATCAAATTAACCTGAGGAATAGCCACAAAACATTGCCAAAATCAAGAGTTCAGTAAGATTATATTTTATTTTTATAGCGGGTATAATGAATTAAAAAAAAAAAAAAAATCCTTGAGTTGCACTAGGATAGTGTAAAATTTATGAGGAGGCATAAACTTCCATGCTTCAAATATAAAATACAATCTCGGGTTAGAAAAGACATTCCTCTGTGCAATAACTATCCTATTATTCTTTATTATGGGCTTGTGTCTTCCTGTGAAGTATCTAGGTCTGACCACTAGCAATGAAAGAAAGAAATTATTTTGCTTCATGTCTTCCAGCCTGTGAGTATTCATGAGCCTCTTCCCAAACATTGTGAGCATTCACTCACCTCCCGTGGCACACCCAATAACATCTCCTCTGTAAGTTTCCTGTCCTCTGTTGTTTCCTCAAAACCCTTGAGCATCTCAGGTGGGAGGGGATGAGGCAGATCCTATAAAACAGGAAATGCTACTGTAGGGAGTGCTAGTTTACAATACCTGCACATGCCCGGGGCACCCACAGTAACAGAAATAAAAATGTTATCAACCTTTTCAGAAATACCACAAGGCATTTGAATATTTAATAAAGCAGGCATCACCACTTATATTGCTGTAGGCTGCCCTCCCCTTTGGCTGTATTGCAGGCAAGTGTGGCTTGAAAATAAGAATTCGGAAATGCAGAAAGGTCTGTAAACTGGTTTGTTCTGAGTGTGAGCTTTTATAAAAGAAATGGGAGCCATTTTGCTGTTACTTCCCTCAATTCCATTACACTGCATTGCAGAAACCCTCAGACACAGGAAGGATGACACTTAGAACTTTCCCCTGCAGACTTCAGATGCCTGAGCTACCATAGTGGCTGCTAGCAGTACTCTGAGGTATAGTTTCTGAAGCCCAGTATGAACCGTGAGACTGCTTTCAAGTCCTACACCCAGCTGAACACACTGGCTACATCCCTACTCCAAACCCTTGCCAGCCATCAGATAGGCACTGGTTTCCCAACCTCATGTCCTTGCATGCTGATCTCCACAGAAAGGAAAATCAGGCACTGGATAAATGCAGCACGCTCCCACCAACTTGAGAAACAGAAAAGCGAGTCCTCAGCATTCTGCAGGGTATACATGTATAGCTTAATTTAAACAGATCCTATATCAAAACGTGAAAGAGAGGGATGAGAAACATGCTTCCTAGTAGGTTTCACACACTTCTATTGATGGTGGACAATTGGTATATTTACCAGATCTGTGCTCCATTTCTCATATGTAGTGATAAATGGAGCCTTTCCCATGAAGTTTGACTCACTTTCATTTCTTCCACATCCTCATTCCAATCTTCTCCCTTGACAAGCCTGTACTAGTTTTCACCTCTCAAGCTGCCCATCCTCAGTTTGGCTCTTTGCCTGGGCAGTTCCAACTACTGCCTACTCATTTCACAGTTTCTCAATTCCTGCTCATGCTCAACAATCTACATCTGC